>JAQQSU010010700.1:0-12363 GCA_028627135.1 Pseudochirops cupreus | reverse complement strand
CCTCTGCCTTTTGCTTTTCTGCTCTGGAGACCTTTCAGCCAGAGGGTTTTCTCCCCGCAAGTCCCACTGACCTAGTTCTGAACGCTGCTTGCAGCTGCTGCTAATCCACTCAGCAGAGAGGCTCCTCTACTCCCCCCCTCCAGCTGCCCTCGGGGCACAGCCGCAACTTCAGGCCAGGCTGGTTTTGGTTCGCAGGTCATTTGGTTCCTCGTAGCCGAGCTGACTTTAGTCAAAGGTATATTTGTGTGCATTTTGGAGTTCTAGGATTGGTTTAGAGTCCTATTTTATGGGTATTTTGGGGTGGCTATGTGAGAGCTATGATATGTTGCTGCTGCTATGCCTCCATCTTGGCTCCACCCCTCCAGTTTAGCCTTCTTTATTAGATTAGGTGGACATCAAGCCCTTTTCCCTCTAACAAGGAGGCACCGCCTGTTGGAATTCTTCACAGTGTCCTAAATTAGAGTGAATTGGGTGCCCTATTTATTATCTTTTAAAAAATGTTTTGAAGCCACAACCTGTTGTTTCATCCCCTATAAGGAACTCCAACAAGGAACTTCCTCTATGGAAGCTGACATGCATTTCCTTTGTTATATTGTCTTAGAGTTTCCTGGGGTACTGAAAGGTTAGTGATTTCCCCAAGATCTCTCAGCCATTATGGGTCAGAAGCTATAGCAAATAAGCTTGGAGAAGTAGTGGAGGAGAGAAGGGCCTGTTGTGCTTGGCTCGTGGGATCCTGGAGAGTTGGACATGACTGAACAACCAAGCAAACAAACCAAAAAAGCTATAGCATCCTTAGCCAAGATAGTGGAGTCTCTTGGACTCAGTGGACCAACTTGGACCAATTTTCATCAGTCATCATTGTCATCATTACCATCATCGACAACAACAAAGCATCTGTTAATAGGCTACCCATATATGACATTGTATGAGGCAGTGGACTCAGAGTATGGCGTAGACTTGGTAGCTAATTTACAGAAGATTGTAAGCTGTCCTATCACTTTGAAGTCCAACCACACTTTCCTTCTAATGACTCTCATAATCTAGTCCTAAGTCATGGAATATTCTAGAGACTATCTAGTCATTCCCTAATAGATGGTTCCCCTAGAGCAGTAGTTCTCAACCTTCCTAATGCTGCAACCCTTTAATACTCGTAAGTGGTCATATCTGCATGTGGGCAGACCTTCCTAGAGACCGATAGAGGAGCAGTGTCTTGGTTCCTAAGACCATAGGAAATATGTGTTTTCCGATGGTCTTGAGTGACCCCTGTGACCCCTGTGAAAG
Source organism: Pseudochirops cupreus (assembly GCA_028627135.1). Taxonomy (NCBI): domain Eukaryota; kingdom Metazoa; phylum Chordata; class Mammalia; order Diprotodontia; family Pseudocheiridae; genus Pseudochirops; species Pseudochirops cupreus. The sequence continues at coordinate 11,082 of JAQQSU010010700.1, read as the reverse complement.
GGTCATTCGACCCCCAAAGGGGTTGTGACCCCCAGGTTGAGAACCGCTGCCCTAGAGTCTAGGGCCTAGACAATGTTCTTGACAAGTCATGAAGCTTGAATTTGAAGACCTCCTATGGTGGAAAATTTCCACTAGCTTCAGAAATCTGTCCTTTTAGGGAAGAAGGCCATATTTTCCCATTCCTTTCAGTGGACTAAGAAATGGAGGCTCAAAGAAGCTGAGCCACTTGTCCTTCCTATTCAGAGCACAAAGACATCATGGGGTTAAAATAGGACAGTGGCAGGAAACTATCCCAGAGAAAGTAGGGGAGAGAATTCATAGCCAGACTCCTGGACCAACTTCTAGGAAGTCTGCCTTATTCTCTAATAGGCCTGAACCTCACATCTGCTATGGATAATGCTACGGGTAATCTTTGGCTATAAATGATCTCCTTCTTGTCTAGAGCAGTATATTCTATTCCATCTCACATCTCCACCCTTTGCACAGATTATCTCTCATTCTGGGAGTGCTCTGTCTCCTCACCTCCACCTCTTAGACTCCCAAACTTCCTTCAAAGTTCAGTTACCTCTTGCATAAGGTTTTTCCTGATTCCCAATATTATTAGGTCTCCCTCCTGATATTATTTTGCATATATTATCTATTGGCTTATTTGGGGACACATCACTTTCCCCTAGTGGAGCATAAGCTTCTTCAAAGGCAAGGACCATTTTTGTTTTTGTTTTTGGATCTCAGTACCTAACACAGTTCCTGGTACATAGTAGGTGTTAAAAAAAGGTTTGCTGAATGAATAAACAATCATATAAGAGCCAGGTACTTGGAATAAAGAGGTAGAAGACATAGTTCCTACTTCATGGAACTTCAACTTGAAAGGCAGAGTTGATAGAGCAGAAGAAGCCCTGTCTTAGAGCCAGAAGATCTAGCTCCAATTCCTATTGGCATATGGCCTTGGGGGAGTCATCTAATATTTTTGAGCATTATATTTCTTATCTGTAATAGAGGGATAATAATCTTGGCATTACCTACTTCATGGGTTTGTTGTAAGAGCAATACTTTGTCAACCTAGGACTGCTACTGAAATGTGAACTATGAATGTGAGGGATGGGGAAGCAGGGAGCACTAAAGACTCAAATCAGGAAACTTCTATCTCTCTCCAATTTTCTGACCTTGAGAGACTCCCTCTCATTCTGATACCCCTTCCCTAGCTAGCCTTCACTGCCAGGTCATCATGGATTATTCTTCCATTTGCCTTGTGAATAGGGAAATATGGAGCTCTCATTTATTTTGCTTCCTTGAATACTCCCTGATAGGAAGGACTGTTCATTTATTAATTCATTCATTCATTTCTTTAAAAAAAATCTATTGAGCTGCTAAATACTTTGGCCTTATCTGTAAAGCTAGGCTTGTCCTCACTTCTGTGTTTCTCTTACTTAATAAAAGATACAGGAGTCACAAGAAAGAAAAATGCCCCTTCTATTCCACATCTGTAAATGCGTCTTTCAAATTTGTTTTCTATATTCTATTAAAATGAGCTTCTCTGACAACATTCTGGCATGGAATACTGTAGAACTGAGAAGAGCAGAAAGATTGATCCTCCATAAATCAGTATGTTTCACTCTAACAAGTAATTATGTGATTGAAACAAGCACTATAAAATGGGCCGGCAACATCTCCGACTTTTGTGGCTCTCAGAATAATAGGACTAAACTTTAGTATCAGATGGTTTGTATTCTGTGTTTTTTTTTTAAACAAAAATAAATCATCTAAATCCATGAAAACATAAAGTACAACTGGCAATGCAGATGAAAAAGAAGAAAAGGCAGCAGCAGCAGTAGTAGGGAGTGTGATACATTGAAATTCTCCCCCAAACAGAACCATACTCTCTACCCCAAGAAAGGGCACCTTCAGGTTCCCTGAAAAGGAGGTTAGGATGAAACTTTCTCACATCCTCAGTGCCTGGCACACAGTAGGCTCTTAGTGAGAGCCTACATGAATGAATGAATGAATGAATAAATGGAAAAGATGCAGGAGAACATCCTAGAAGGGGAATCAGGGCTGGAAGATATACTGATATTTTGGCATTCTACTAAATTTTTCCTTTTTTTTTTTGGTGATCATGGTAGTAGACCTATGTACTAATGAATGTGGAGAGCTCCTGGGGCCAGTGACAGGTTGAATAATTTGTCCAATGGTCAACACAGCTAGATCTTTCTGACTCCAGTGTCAGACCACTATCTACTATGCCATCCTACTCAGACCACTATCCACTATGCCATCCTACTGCTTCCATACTCTTCTAGATCATAGGATCATAAATTTAGAAGTAAAAGAGACCTTGGAGGCAACCTAAATCAGCCCCCTTCATTTTATCGTTGAGGAAACTGAGGCCCAAAGAGGTTAAGTGACTTAATCAACTTGAGGCAGCTAGGTGCCACAGTGGATAGAGCACTGGTCTTGGAATCAAGAAGACCTGTGTTCCAACCTGGCCTCAAACACTCACCAGCTGTGTGACCGTGGGCAGGTCACTCAACCTCTGTTTGCCTTGGTTTCCTCAACTATAAAATAGAGATAATAATAACAGCACTTACCTTGCAGAATTGTTGTAAGGATCAAATGAAATTATTTTTGTATCATTCTTAGCATGGTGCCTTGCACATAGTAGGTGCTTATTTCCTTCCCTCTCCATTTCCCCTTGTCCAAGATCACATAGGTAATAAAGTAGCAGAGCCAGAATCCTAACTCAGGAGCTCTGACCCCCAGTCCACTACTCTTCCCATTATACCATTGACATCATGGGGAGATTTGAGACTTTACCAATTTAGGGGGCAAGGAGCAGGTTATGGTGTCCGCAGTCCCCACAACCGTCATTTCAAAAAAAAAAAAAACAAAACAACAAGCTAGGAACTACCCTGGAGGTTGACCACATCAGCATGGGTTGCAGCAAAGAAGGGAAGTGCCCTGACAGTTCTTCTTTTGACCAGCCAGATGTCTTTCTTTGCCTTACCGACTCCTGGACTGATGATGAGCAAATGGAGTGTCAGGCATGAGGAAATGTTTATTGCAGAGTTATAAACCTTTGAAAACAGGGGCTTGATGGTGGAAATGGAAACACATACAGACCATTAAGTGTAATGGCCTGTCTGGGACAGCTGCACCACAATAGACATAGATCATATTTGCTGATAGGATATAGAAGTTGCCAGATTGTGCAAACCTGTCCAGATACTAGTGACCCAGTAACCAGGACAGTGAATCTTCCCCCTCTCCTTAAGCCCTTCCAAGGTAAATTTCCTAACCTGTGAACCAACTTGCTTGCCACTCTGGTTAAAGCACCCAGTGAAATCAGTGCCTAGAGCAGTGGTTCTCAACCTTCCTAATGCCACGACCCTTTAATACTCATATGTGGACATATCAGCATGTGGGCGGACCCACCTCGAGACAGATAGAGGAGCAGTGTCTAGGTTCCTAAGACCACAGGAAATATGTGTTTTCCTATGCTGTTAGACAACCCCTGTGAAAGGGTCATTTGGGTTGAGAACCGCTGACCTAGAATCTGTGTCCTGAGGATAGAGGTAGGGTTCAAAGCAGAAACAAAGACTTTGAACAATAGGTAAGGTATCCATTTTAAATCATAGGATCATAGATTTAGAATGGGAAGCCATTTAGAGGTCACCTATTTCAACACTCATTTGCCTGAGCCCTCGAGACATTCAAAGATATACCCAAGGTCACAGAGGTAGTGAGTGACATGGGTGAGGCTCTAACTCAGATCCTCTGACCCCAATTCTGTTCTCTTACCACTGCACCATGATGTAGTTCAAAGAAAGACCATCCCATTCATTGATGGTCAATCTTTTCATCAAGAAGTGAAATGTAGTGCTGCAGCCTGGTAAGGAAAATGGTGATCTTTGTACCTCACTAGAGGTCTAAGGAGCATTAAACCTATAATTTCTGAACCCACCTCTAAGTTTAGCAATGGCAGCCAAACAGCCCAAGGGAGCCATCCTGGTCATGGGTCTCCATAAGAAATGCAATCCAGGATGACGGCTGCCATCTACCCATTGGAGTGGAGGCTGATTTGCACAAGATTGCTCAAATATTCTTCCATTCTCCCCCAAGGGGCAGCTGCACTGAAGAATTCTTATCTGATGTACCGTGGCCTCCCACTAACCACTTGCCATTATTACCATTTCTGATTTAATAGTTAACACAAGGCCTCCCCTGGCAGCCCTAGAGAGCAGACTCAAAATGAAACAAAACTGTAAATCTGCAATTGTTATCTTTTCGTTTCTTCTCCTCTCCCTTCCCCACCCCCACCTTTTTGGCAGACAGATGACATGAACAGAACTTAGGGAGTTAATATCTGAAGTGCCTTTTTTTTAATAGGCCCAGCTTCCAGTTTCTCCATCTTTTGTGCAAGTTTAATAAAATAAATTTTGAATATCAATAAAGTGCATTCTATTTTTCTTGGCATGTCCCTGCCTTGCTATATCCTTCTATTGCAGAAGTCATGCCAGAGGGAGATCACTTTTCCACAGTCCATTGAAGTGGTGCCATAAGGCCTGGAGATGATTGGCTAAAATGCTCCAAAGGTATTCAAATTTCTTTAAAGAAGAAATTCAATTTATGTGCATTTATATTACAATGTCTGTCAGGAAGAAAGGTTATAATCACCAGCATATTTTAGATTTACATTTTCTTCTGTACATGAGGTAATGGTATTAGAAGTAAACTATGAGGTTTAGAGTTGAATTGGATGTATGGCCCTATTTTCATTGCTGCTAAAAGCATGTTTTTGAAGTTCTCGAGGAGAGCATATGTTAGCATATGTTAAGGAAATATCAAGAACAGGAGGCTGGGTGGTTGAGTTTAAAATATTTGTCTTTCTCTTTGGACGCCCCATGTGCAATGCAGAGAGTCTTTCTTCTTCCTCAGTTCAAGTGAAATGAGTTTGGGGGTCTCAGCACCTGAGATGAGATTCAGGGCTAAGGCAAAATCTAACCTGGTGGGATTAGAAGTAGGAGCTTCCTCCCTTCTTTCCCAGCTTTTATCCTGGGATCAGGATATCCAAACAGCCTCTCACCTCATCAGCTCAGCTCCAGTGGGGTTGGGGATGGGGAGGGGGATTCACCACATATGGTCCCTATGGAGGAAATCCTCAAGCTATTGCACTTCTCATAATAATGATAATAATAGCTAATATTTATATAGCAATTTGTGGGCAGCTGGGTGGCACAGTGGATCGAGTACCAGGCCTGGAGTCAGGAAGACCTGAGTTCAAATCCAGCCTCAGGAAATTGGGCAAGTCATTTAACGCTCTTTTACCTCAGTTTCCTCATCAGTAAAATGAACTAGAGAAGGAAATAGCAAACAACTCCAGTACCTTTGTCAAGAAAACCCCTAAAAGGGGTCATGAAGAGTTGGACACGACCGGAAAAATGACTAAACAAACAAATATAGCAATTTAAAGTTTGCAAAGCACTTGATAGACCTCATTTTACCCTCTTAACAACCCTATGGAGTAAGAGCTATTATTCTCCTCATTTTAGAGAAGAGGAAATTAAGGCAGAACAAAGTTAAATGACTTTCCTGGGATCGTACAGCTAATGTGTATGAGGCAGGATTTAAACTCCGGTTTTGCTGACTCCAAGTCCAATGTTCTGTTCTATCCACTATGCAACGCTTCTCCAATATACCCCTCCTATACTGAGCTTCTTATGGGTGATCAACATCAGTCATAAGCAAACAGCAGATTTCCTGGATCGACTGTTTTGACTATGGGGAAACAGGATGGCATGGTAGAATGACACTTGGACCTGAAGTCAGGAGAAACCTGAGTTCAAATCATGGTCTGGGGAGATATTAACTATGATCCTGACTACATCATTCATATCTCTGTGTCTTAGTTTTCACATCAGTAAGTTGGGAATAATATTCATACTACCTACTTCATAGAGTTTTGAGGAAAGTATTTTATAAACCTTAAATTGATATATATATGTGAGTTATTAAAATTCATAGCTCAATTTAGGCAAAATGGTTCATCCTATTGCTACTTGTAGGCAAAACTTGAAAAGAAGTCCCCATTTACAAGAAATGTTCATACCCAAGTGTAAAAAATGGGATTCCTGGGAAATGTTTGCTAATGCATTTTCCTTAGGGATTCAGATGGAAGCTATTTCTACTTTTTATTTTGCCTACAATCCACCAAGAAGTATTTGGATGTCCTATGTCTTGAATGGGTTTTCACAAGGCTTCTGTAAATCCTGTTTTAAATTATCTCCTAAGTTACATTTTTTACTCCAAACTTTAGATTTGTGTCTTCGGTTTTCCTTTACAATCTCATAAGTATCACCAAGACTTGATAGGTCAAAAACTCATGAGTGGAATATAGTCATCCAATCAAAAGAAACAGATCTACAAGAGATGTAGCAGATAGGTATGTCAAGAATGAAGACCTCCAGTTCGGTCAGTCAATAAACATATATTGAATGCCTGAAGAAAGAAAGAGAGGAAGGGAGGGAGGGAGGGAGGAAGGAAGGAAGGAAGAAAAGAAGGAAAGAAAGAAAGAAAGGAAGGAAGGGAGGGAGGGAGGAAGGAAAGAAGGAAGGAAGGAAGAAAGGAAAGAAGGAAAGAAAGAAAGGGAGGGAGGGAGGGAGGAAGTAAGGAAAGAAGGAAAGGAAGGAAGGAAGGAAGGAAGGAAAGAAGGAAGGAAGGCAGTCCCTGCACTGAAGGAGCTTACAATCTAATGGGGAAGACTACACACAAAAGAAAACTAAAGAGGGCAGGGAAGAAGGTAGCCAGTTAGAGATAATCATGGCGTCCAATCCAAAGAATGTAAGTGGTGGGAAATGAAATTGACTGGTCTGGGAGCCCTCTTTAAATGGAGACTTTGTTTTGCCTTCTAGTCGGCTATTTAAAGAGACAGAGGGTACTGATGAGATATAAGCATAAAAGCTGTTGCATTCTCACAGGATGATGAGTTTTTTGGTGATGAGCTTTCCTGGGAACATAGTAGAATCCAGTCCAAGTTCAGAACACAAGGAAGGATACTTACTATGGAAGAGCATGGTGTAGTGGAAAAGAATACTCAGACCAGACTAAGAGGACTTAGGTTCAAATTCTGCCTCTGACTCTTACTACTTGTGAGACCTTGGGCAAGTCATTTGGGACTCAGTTTTCTCATCTGTAAAATGAGTCAGTTGACCTCTGAACTAAATGGCTTCTAAAGATCCTTCCAGCTTTAGACTGTGATCCTATCCATGGTAGAGAGTATTTGCTGGAAAAAAAGAAGAAAAAAAGTCACTTTTTAATCTGATACATAGACTAGACTCTAGAGCAAGCCTAAGGTTCCTTCCTGTTCTAAGATTAAATGACATCAAGCTTCTAAAATTGAAAAAAGCATAGAGCTAGAGATCCGAAGACCAGACTAAAGGTTTTCATTTACTTTGTGACCTCAAGCAAACCTGTTAGCCTCTATGCATCTAAATTTCCTCCATGATAAAAGGAGGAAATGATACATACCTCTCCCACCTGTCTTACTGAGTTGTCATGGGGATAACATGAGTTAATATAGGTGAAATCACTTTGAAACCCAAACAAACAAAACCTCCTCACAAGTCTGCAAACATAAAGTCTTATTATTTCATTCTACCTTCTTTTGTCTTGGTGTTCTCTTTCCAAGTATCTGAAGACTCCTTTCTGGTGAGTCTCTTTTTACCCCCCTCCTTCTGGGCTCACTGATGCCAATCTGTTCTGTTCTTTATCTAATTTTCCTCTGAAGTACCGCCAGGTCACTGCCTTCCCTCTCCTTCCCTTAACAAAAGACCAAAAAGCTGAGCTTACCGTGACACTTCGCTGTAAATTTTGGTTTCAAAGTACACAGTAACAAATATCCTCAACAAACACAATGAAGCCTTCACCTCCACATGGTTTCATGTCTATGTTTTCCTGTCCATAAATTGGGACCTCAACAGAACATCTTTAAATAAACTTGTTTTGTTTCTATTTCCTCGGCTCTTTGACTGACACTGTATTGGAGTGACCACCAGATTCTGGGGGAATACATCTAGTGATATAAAACTGGAGTCTTACTATAGAAGACCTCATAGAAACAGACTAAGGGCACCCAATAGAGTATAAGCTTTCTGAGGGCAAGGACTGTTTTAATTTTTTACCTTGAATCCCTAGTGCCAAACATAATGCTTGGCACATAGTTGGCCTTAAATAAATGAATAGAATGGAATGGAAGAATAGCCCCACCAATCCATTTCTGTTTGATGGAGATATAGATCTTGGTTCCTCTTGGCTTCAGAAAGAAGATGATTGTGGGGAGAGAAGGGATGGAGGAGGAAATGGTAGATGTATGTGAACATTTGTAAGTTAAAAAAAAAAACCTTTCAAGAGATCGACATTCCTATCTCAAATTAAACCCTATCCACACAGCTGTATTTCTAGCCCACAAAGTTAAAAAAGAGAGAGAGAAATATCTGAAGAAAGAAGGATGAATTTCTAGAAACGTATATACAAGAGTCTGAAAAGATCTTGCGCAGTTTGATTAAATTAAGAGAAAGTATTCTGAAATACAAAACACTCCTGCCAAATTGGATTCTCGTTCCCTATGTTGTTTTTGGAAGGAGAACAGGACCTTGAATGTAAAGTTCTAGCAGAGATAAGTCACTCCAAAGAGCAGTTTGCAAACTTTCCATGTCACACCAAATGGGGCCTCATTTTGTTCTTGAAATTGATTTGAGGAAAATGTCCCCAATTCTGCTGTCCAAGACTTCAAGCTAGCCAAATCCCATTGGCAGGATGGCCTTGGCCTTGGACAGGGAGCAGCTGTGGGCTTTATTGCATTAAAAAGGAAAAAATATCACTGATATCTAATTGGTCTTTCTGAACACAAGTCTTTGCTTTGTCCAGGCCTCAGTTTACTTTACTTGAAAGAAAGTGTCCAGAGTTTTTGGTTGGGAATTCTGGATTGAGATGGGAAGGCTATTACTTGCAGCAGCTCCCTCAACACCTTTTCTCAGGGAAGCATTTTGTAAACATTAAGGCTATGGAAAGGCAAATAATTATCTGTCTCTTGGACACAAACAGACTCATGCATGTTGATAGCTAAGATTTCATTGGAGAAAAGGGTCATGTTCTTACCCTTAGAAGAAGACTATCCAATCACTCAGTCAGCCAGTGGTTTTTGAGTACTTCTAGTATGGCAGGTTTACAGAAGTCAGCTAATCATGTTTCAATTTAATTTTGGCACATACAGTGAGGACTCAAGAGCATAGAAAACTAAAGAACCCCAAATTTCATTCAATCTGATAACCATTTGTCTATTAAGGGCCTATTACATGCAAACCAGCATAGAGCTACAGGTAGAGAGAAAGCCTCAAAGTCAAGGAGACCTGGTTTCAAGTTCTACTTCTAATACATGCTGGATGTTTGATTCTGAGCAAACGATTTAATATTTCAGTGCTCCATGCTACTAAGACTGCCAACCTACAATGGCATAAAGAGTCTCCTTACATCAACAAAATCACCGATCTAGACCCCAAAATAAAGTTATACATGTTGACATACCTAGCAAAGGCACCTGCTCATGGGAAGGCAGTCCCAGAAATCCATAAGGGATCTTAAATCATCCTAATCTTGGTCTCTCCTAGTGCCATCCCCAGGTCTACCTCACTCATCAACCTGGGTCATGGCTTCTAGCTGCATATGGTGATTTGTTCCATGAAGTCATTCAGGCATTAACTGGTCTTTGCTAAAGTTATTCTCCAGTACCTCAGCATGCCCCAAGGGTAAACTTGAGCTCTCAAATGCTTTGGAGGGCAAGTACAATGTCTGACAGGTCTTACCAAGTTGGACACATTTCCAGTTTGGATGGAAGACCATGCATATGTGCCAGGGGAGGAACAGTTTAGCTAAGTTAGGAGACACATATCTCCAGAGTGACCATGGGCTGATAAGTTTCTTGGCCAAAATAATTCTTAAAGACTCTCTACAGATTGGTTGTGAGGCTGGAGATGAGGCCAGTGGAGAGAGTTGTCTTGCTAATGACATGGCAGATCTTTGCAACCTTCAAGTAACTGACCACATGAAGCATGTTTGACCAGCTCACAGAAGCAACTTCTGATGGCGCCATCAGAGGAGAAAGGATTAACCTTGTTGCTCTTGGCTTCCAGAAATTACCTGGGCTCTGAATTAATTTATATTTTACATGAAACTTCCCACTTTTTACAGACTGATTTCCCAAATATCTTTCCTTATTGAGGACTGGATTCTCATGAGAAGTCATTGTTAATTTTCTTTAAATAAAACATCAGATTTTTAAAAAAAATATATACACTTTTACATAAAGAGACTTAATAGCTATCACATTCATTCATCTTAGCCTATTCACCAAGAACCATCAATGGCTTTCTTTTTCACCTCTAGGACAAAATATAAATTCTTTAGTTTGGCATTTAAATCTCTTAACAGTCTAGCCCTTCCCCAATTCTTTGGGCTTATTTCATGTGACCTGCTTTATTCATTCTATGTTCCTGTCCAACTGGTCAACACAATGGTCCCCAGACTTAGTATCTCATCTTCTTCCTCTTTGCCTTTGTGAGGACTTCATCTCCTCTTCTTAGAATGTTTTGAGTTCTTCAAAACTCAGCTAGCACACTGCCTTCTGCAAAAAGCCTTTCCTGATCTCCATAGATCTCCATTGTTTCTACTCCTTCCTCATCATGTCATATATATCATTATCAGTTTCCATGTATTCCCTCTTAACCCCAGTAAAACATAAGCTTCTTGGGGGGGCGGAGCCAAGATGGCGGCATAGCAGCAGCAACATATTGCAGCTCTCACATAGCCACCCCAAAATACCCATAAAATAGGACTCTAAACCAATCCTAGAACTCCAAAACGCACACAAAGATACTTCCCACTAAAGTCAGCTCAGCTACAAGGAACCATATCAGCACTGTAAACTGAAACCAACCTGCCCTGAAGCCACGGCTGTGCCCCGGGGGCGACTGGATGGGAGGAGTGGAGGAGCCTCTCAGGTGAGCGGATTAGCAGCAGCTTCGAGTGCGATTT
>JAQQSU010001070.1:0-15333 GCA_028627135.1 Pseudochirops cupreus | reverse complement strand
GCGTTCGAGTTAAGACTATACTTTCAGGGATCATTTCTATAGTATGTTACTAGAGAATTGTGGCTGAAAGTGTAGCACGGAGGTAACCACGAGGAGGAGCTGTGGTGTTCTCTTCTGAGCGTGAAGCGGGTTTGTGAAACTGCTTTATGGTAGTTGTCACTTGCCATTGATGATCGTTCTTCTCTGCCTTCGGGTTGAGTGAGAGGAAGAGAACGCGGGCTGAGTGGCCTTCGAACCCTGTTTTGGTATAAAGTAAGGTTTTTGGGTAGTTTAATGGTTAAGGTAGATGTTATATGTGAACTTTTTCATTATAGGTGTTTTTTTTATTTTCGTCGCGCTGTGGTTTGGTGTGTGTTGGAGTAGTAGTTCTTGTTTTGAGGGAACTTAATAAGGTGTTTTTATTTAGTTGGCATTGCTTTGAGTGGTTGGAATTTTTAGTTTAATTTTCTTACTGCTTTTATGTTTTGTTTTCTTATTGGTCTTCTTGTTTCTTTTGTGCAGTTTCTAGGTAATCTTAGTTGGGATTTTTCTGAAGTGTTGCTTAAGTTTAAATGTAGCTTCTTAAGAGTGGTTTTATTTTTGGTTTGTTTTAGTGATCGTTGTTTGAGAGGTGTTGTGGGGGTGGTGGTTATGTGGTGAAAGAGAACCTGACTTCTTAGTGGTTCTATTGGGATTTTTTCTTGTTTGGAGTAGTTACCTTATTTTCCAGCTCCTTTGGTAGATGAAGAAACTGAGGCAAGGTGGTTTAAGGAGTTTATTCAGGGTCACACAGCTAGGAAATGCTTAAGATTAGATTTGAAATGTCTCCTTAACTCCAAGGTCTGCTGTGCTTTTTTAATTCACCATTCTACTTGTCTGTCCCCAGTTCTTTTTAGTAGTAGCAAGGATTTGGAAATTGAGGAGCTATCGATTAATTAGAGAATAACTGAACAATTTGTGGTAGAATGCTATTGAGCTGTAAGAAATTATGGAGATCATTCTAAAAAACACTGCGAAGACTTGTGTGAATGGTGGCAAAGTGAAGTGAGCAGAACCCAGAACAGTAGCAACAATATTTTAAAGATTGTCAGTTCTGAAAGACTGAAATGAACAACTGCAATTCCCATGGACCAATGATGAAAGATTCCCTCCACCTCCAGAAAGAAAACTGATGGTCTCAGTGGAAGTTTGAAGAATATTTTCTTATATTTTCTTTTTCTTGAAACATGGCTAACGCAAAAATTTGTTTTGAATGTCTGTAAGACAAATAAACACAGCACTCAGGATGACTGCTATCACAGGTTCACTCGATCTGGTCAGACAGGAAAGACACTAAGAAGGGGTTAATAATCTTATTTTATTATATATTACTGTATTATACTAGTTTCTCAGAAGAAGATTGCTGAAAATGGGAGCACAAACTCCTACAGCATTCCCTAATCACCCTTCTTGCAGGGGCCCCCGGCAAGAAGGGAGAGCCAACTACCCCTTTATCTTGATCCAGTTGGTCGACATAGGCACAACTGGTGCATCCCCTAAATCCCTCAAGCCTCAATGGGGGCCAGTTGAGGCACACAGAGATACCCCCCAAGCCTTGATGGGGGCCTATCAAGGCACTCACAGCATTTGTGCATTCAACCCTAAGGTTCCCCATTCACTGGCCAATGACCACCTGTTTTATAGGGTCAGCAAACAAAGAAGGCATATTGCCAGGGGGTGACTTCATAAGGTTACATTAAGTTTTAGCATTATCATGTCATCTCAGCATAGTGCACACGCACTACGTGTTTATGCCTTTAAGCACAAATGTTCATTTTGTTGCAAGATTATATAAAGGTACACAAATGTAGTGGAGACATTTTGAACCATAACTGTAGGAGCTCATATTTAACACCTAAGAACAAGAGATTGCTATGACTGGATCGTGGGAAACTGAACTCTTAGGAATAGTAACAAAAAATGGCTTTACACATGCTAAAATCCATCTTAATTATACTAAAATTCACCTGACTTATACTATCCATATTTGTAAGGGTTTTTATTTTTCTGGCCTCCTCAGTAAGTGAGGGAGGAGAAAGGAGGAAATTTGGAATGGAAAACAAAATAAAACTGAATTTGAAAAATTAACATTCTCTCTAACCATGAATTCTAAAATTTATAAGAATTGAGATTTTGATCCTTTGGAGCTGTTTTTCAGCAAATCAACAATGTAAGGCACTTAGGCACACCTTTCTTTTTTTCTTTTTGGAGGGGGGTGGGTTTTTTCTGTTGAGCTTTTTGAAAAATCACTTTTAATAATTTCATTTTAATTAATGTATGACATTATAGGGAAAAGACTAAATCTGCATGATGAAAATGTGGTAACACAATTTATGTGTTAAATTCAATTGTACTCTTGTTTACTGACATTCAGCTTTTGGATTACATGAAGAAGGAGTTATAAAAATAAATAAGACTTGAATCCCAGAATACACATGATAAGAGATTGATCTAAAGCTTTAAAATTATAGCTGAGTAGCAAAGAACAATTCATGAAAGTTGCCTTCATTCATTCTTCCATTTACTTTTCAGGAATTTATGTTGACATTGTAAATTCCCTGGGCCAGACAGCACTTTTCACTGCAGCATTGTTAGGTCTTCCCAAATTAGTTGATATTCTGGTGGATTATGGATCAGACCCAAATCAGTAAGTATCTTGCAATTATGATGTAAAAGATTGCCAATTGCTAAAGATGCCTTAGATCTTTCAAAAATCATATTGTTAGAAAATAGTACTAGTAATCTTGACGAGTTTTATTTGTGAAACATTTATTTAATTAAGAAGCAGTTTTACACAACTTCGATCAAAACTTTCTAAGGTAAGACCTTCTAGGCATATTTAAATTGAATAGATGAGACATTTGTAATTAACATTGTCACTTGCACATTTTTTATCAATGTATTAAAATCTGTTTTTAAACAGTTCCATTACCTAGTCATTTATACTGTTAATTTACTTAATAAGTCTCTTCTTTAGACAGAATGTAAAAGTAATCTTTTAGAACCAGTAACTTAGTACAATGATGCCTTCTTGGATCAGTTTTTGGAGTTTAGTTTTCAATAAAACACCATTCTTTAGTCCTTAAAATTAATGAAACTTGAGAGCAAAATCCTTAAGTTTTTAAACTTGATTAGACCTTTTTTAGGATCCGGTTGGGTGAGGTATTTCCGCTTGAGTTTGTGTAAAACCAGGCACAAGCTGCTCTCCAGAGGGCTGCTGCTGTGAATAGCTCTAAGGTTCTGATCACATAGTATAATGAACTCCCTGTTTATTCAGTAGTAAACTAAAAAACATGCACAGAAACCAAAGTATAGCATTTACAATGATACAACATAACAATTTATCACTAAAGTGGCCACATAGTTTCAAACAAAAGATATCATTCAGTAGGTCTGTAACCCAAACATCCTTAAGGAGCAATCCTCTTTAACTGACACAAAGTACAAAGGTCAAAGTTTTCCCACCCCTAGATCACATTGTCTTAATCTCAGTCAAAAAGTCTTCTTTCTTCTTGATTGGAGATTAGTTTCCAATCATCCTTAAGCGGTACAAGGTACAAAGTACAAAGTTCTCCTACCCCTAGATCACAGTAAATCATGATCTTTTCAGTCAGGACTAAAGTACCCAAGGAGAGGTCTTTTCATCTTGGCTTGAGGCTGGCACCTGAATTCCATAGTTCTTCTTCCATGGGTCCAGCTCCCTGGATTCACAGGCAGGCAGCTCTCAGCTCCTCATCCAGCTCCTTGTCCAGCTCCTTGGCTAGTTCTCATTCCGTATTGAAGCTCACAGTGTCCATTCCACCTCAGGTCCTTCACTGTTTCTGTTTCTGGGAAGACAAAGCTTAACAGTCACAATAACATTCATGCAAATTGGCAGCACCATCCTCAATTCACTATCTGCTTGTGAAATCAACACAGAACCACAAACAAGGTCTGAGAACTCAACAAAAACCCACAAACAATGTCTGAGAATTCAACACAAATAGTCAGTATAGTCCCAGGACCTCTGAAAGCCTCCTCCAGGACTTCTGTAAACAGACAACAAGAAAATCCTCTTTCAGGGCTTCTGTATAAAATATCAAAACCACAACAGAACAAACAGAGTGTCTGGCCTCCACAATCATTCTCCTTCTCAGTTCTGCTCTGTCCCACCTGTGTTCCTCCTTATATACAGTGATTCTCCTTCCAGTTCTGCCCCTTCCTGTTGCATCAGCAAGTTCCTCCTGCCTTCAGATCACAAGGGGCTCAAACAAGGTGCTAAATACTTAAGCAGCTGAAACAAGGCACTAAGTACTTCTTACAATTTGTGACAATAGTTCAGAAATTTATAGAATCAGAGAGGCCTTTGGAGCATTACCTAGTTGTGTATATATTATACATAGCATAATTAGACTATGCATAAATATCAGCCGTCTATAGAACTGGATCACAGAACTCATATGATTTAGAGCTAGAAAGAACCAGAGATCATCTAATCCAGGGGCGGGGAACCTGAGGCCTCAAGGCCACATATGGCCCTCTAGGTCTTCAGGTGAGGTTTAGATTCAGTCAAAGGGCTGCACTTAAGGCCCTTGAGGGTCACATGTGGCCTTGAGGCCTCAGGTTCTGCACCCCTGTGTCCCTGCCTTTTATTTAGAAGATAAAGCTATGCTGAAGAATGTAATATAGTTATTTATAGGTAGTATAAAGTTACATGATAAAGATGTTTCTAAGCTAGTGGTCTCTAAAATGGAGGCCTTGCAAAGAATGGTTGTAAAAGTTATGTGATTGCTCTGTTGTAGGATGGGAAGATGGCTCTAATTGCATTCACCTAGCAATAGTTAATTTTGGGGCTTGTTTAGAATACAATCACATCCACATTTCACCCATTGTCTGCCAGTACTCCCCTACTCTACCATCTCCAGCATGTGGCCAAGTTCCTAACCTCTCCCTTGGAGTGATTATAATTTATTCAGGTTCTCAAAACATCTCTGCTGTGTAGGTCCCACTGGGAAAATTCTCCCCTTTCTCTGCCAGCATATTGTAGAAATTACCTTAGGACTGTGGCAGTGAAATCTTCAAGAGGGTAGGCTCTGATCCTAGCCTTTCCCACCTGCATTTTTGTTTTGGGTTGCACAGAGTGGAAGCGAGCTTCATAGTAGTGTGCCTATATAAGATGGGTCATAGTTCAATATCTGTAGCTAGGAGAGACCTCAGAGCCATGTGGTCCAACTGTGTATTTTACAGTCTGGGAAACTGTGGCCCAAGGAGTTTAAGTGACTTGGCCAAAGTCACACAGCAAGCCACTGATATAGAAAGAGCCATCTCTGTGACCCTGTTATGGAGATATATGCTTGAAGAGATGCTGCCAAAGCAGGTCTTTGTCACTTCTCTGATACCTATAGACTTACGAGTTGCATACAGCACAGAGGTTAAATGGCATGTCATGGCCACTGTGTGTCAGAGGCAAAACATGAACCCTGTTCTTCCTGGCTTCCAGCTCTCTATTTATTAGGCCATACTGCTTCTCTAAGTAATTTATAAATAAATATGCATATATTGGGGATTTGTGCTCAAAAATGTTTTTCAGCTTGGTGCTTGACTAAAAAAGTATGGAGGCCTATGGTCTAGAGTAAACCAGTATTTCCAAAATCTTTTTTCTGGTTATCTACATGATTTGAACTTTTTATGCCAATGATTATTTCACTCTAAATTGTTTAAAAAGAACTTATTCATCTTTGAACAGTAGACTTGTATATGTGGTTCCCTATTAGAATATAAAGTTCCCTTTTAGAATATAAGGTCCTTGATGGCAGGGGCTGTTTCACTTTTGTCTTTGTATCAACCAATGTTTAGCATGGTACCAGGCACATAGTAAGCATTTAATGTACTCTTGTTGAATCAAAAATACTTGTTAAACATGGCAAATTATTTTATGGAAATAAACTTAATTTCATCTATTTTGTCCCCAGATTTCTTGGCATCACAGGGATGGCCCTACACTACCAGGCTTTCCAGACCAGTGTTCTATCAATACATTATGAGGCAGTAGGGCTAGCACAGTGGCTAGAATACTGGGCCTAAAGTCAGGAAGACTTGAGTTCAAATTCTGCCTCAGACACTTACTAGATGTAACCTGGGCAAGTCACTTAACTCTGTTTGCTTCTTTGTCCTCATCTGTAAAATGAGCTGAAGAAGGAAATGACACACCACTCCAGAATCTTTGCCAAGAAAACCCCAAATGGGGTCATAAAGAGTCGGATGCAACTAAAATGAGTGAACAACAAAATCTAATAGTTGAGTTTAAACCACACTTGTGTCCTTTACAAGCTGTGGGATCCTGCACAGCTCACCTCTCTGAGGCTCAAGCCCTAAGTCTCTAAGTAATGGGGGGAGAAGAAAAGGGAAGTTCAGACTGCCAATGTGGCAATAACTTTCAATCCTAAGTATGTTTTGTTTTGGTTTTTGCCGCATTAGTTAGCAGAGTAATGAACTGATGTCTTTCACATTGGTATAGTGAAGAATAGCTTAGTTAGTTGAAAAGAATACCTACTTTAGAATTCATAGCCCTGATTTTTGGTCACAGTCCTGGCACTAACATGCTTTGTGACCAACCATGGGTGTAAAGGGCCTCTATTTTTTTTTTTTTTTTTGCTTTTTGGAGGACAGTTGGGGTTAAGTGACTTGCCCAAGGTCACACAGCTAGTTTTTGTGTTAAGTGTCTCCAGGGCCAGTGCTCTATTCACTGCGCCACCTACCCGCCCCAAAGGCCTCTGTTTTTTAAGCTTTCTGAATTTGTGGGTTTTAGACGCTTGCAGAGCTAGCTAGCAGTATCCAAAGACTGCCTATTTGCTCTTTGGCCTGGGGAAAAGTTTCCACTCACTATTTATGGTCTAACATTTGGTCTTAATATTCCTTAGTCGCTGCTTTGATGGAAGTACGCCTGTTCATGCAGCAGCATTTTCAGGCAATCAGTGGATCCTCAGCAAACTGTTGGATGCAGGTGGTGACCTGAGACTCCATGATGAAGATGGCAAAAAACCTCAGACCTGGGCATTGTCTGCAGGGAAAGAGAGAGGCACTGCGGTAAGAATGAGGTGTAGTGCTTTCTAGGAAGCAGCCCTGAGCTCAATGAAATCTTCTGTTACAAGAACCATTCAGGGTTTTGATCCAAAAGAAATGAAGGAGTTTACGACACATCATTGCAATAATATTATTGCTTGATATCTGTAATACAACTGAAACCCTAGTAGAGGAGGTTAGGTGGCAGAGTGGGTAGAGTGTTGGATTTGCAATCAGGAAGACCTGAGTTCAAATCCTATCTTGGACATTTACTTAGCTGTATGATCCTAGGCAAGTCACTTATCTTTTCTCAACCTCAGTTTCCTCATTTATAAAAAGAGGATAATAATAACACCCATTGCACAGAGTTGTTTTAAGGATCAGATTTATTTTATGTAGTATAGGTATACATATAATTATATGCATATATGTATGTATATATATATATAGGGCTTTGCATCCATTTAAAACATTGTATAAATTCTAGACATTATTTTTTTCAATCAGCAAAAATCTACATTCTCACTCTCCCATCCCAACCACACACATCCCTTCCCCCTTAAGTATGTATAGTCAATCAAATGAAATTTCTGCATTGGAAAATATTTATCTCATTTTGTACTCTGAATCCTTAACCTCTCTGTCAGGAAATAAGTAGCATGTTTCATCATTTTAGTCCTTTGGAATCGTGGTTGGCCATTACACTGATAAGAATTCCTAGTTCTTTCGAAGGTATTTCTTCTTTACCATATTGTTGTCATTGTATAAATTGTTGTTCTAATTCTGTTCATTCATCATATACAAGTTTTCCCAGGTTTCTCTGAAACCTTGCCCTTTACTTCTTATAACATTACAGAATTCCATCACATCAATATACTGTAACTTGTACATCCATTCACAAATTTATGGACATCCCTTCAGATTACCTTTCTTTGCCACCTCGAAAAGAGCTATAAATATTTCTGTACATCTCTAGTTGGTTTTGGTTAATACTAATTGCTCCTTTAACTTATCCTCACTGTGATTCCCTCTCCCACCTTTTTCCTTTCCCTCCTGTTTCCCTCCTGAGTGAAATGCATGTCAATATATTATGTGTGTGTGTCCATGTATGTATTCTTCTCACCTTTAACCAGTTCATATGAGTAAGGTTGAGTGTCAGCTCCTCCCCCCATTCCCTCCGCCATGTTTGTATAGATGTCTGCTTGCTCCACCTTGATTATTTGAAATGATTTTCCATATCCTTTCCCTTACCCCACATCCCAGTGCATTCCTCTTCTCTCTTTCCAGTCTTCTCTTAAGATCATCAAACATAACAGAACCCCTCCTCAAAAGAATCAAAGAAAGAAGAAAAAGGACTCTTATGTACAAAAATATTTATAGGAAGTCTTTTTGTGGTAGCAAAGAATTGGAAACTAAAGATAATCCATCAGTTGGTGAATGGCTGAACAACTTATGGTATATCAGTGTGATAGAATATTGTGCTATAAGAAATGGTGAATAGGATTGGTTTCAGAAAAAGCTGGAAATACTTGTATAAACAGATGCAAGGTGAAGTGAGCAGAACCAGAATAGGTTACATATTAACAAAAATATTGTAAAGATAATCAACTCTGAAAGACTTAGTAACTTTGATCATGTTTTTTCTTTTCTTTCTTCCTTCTTTCCCTCCTTCCTTTCTTCCTTTTTCATCTTTCTTCCTTCCTTCCCTTCTTTCTTTCTTTCCTTTCTTCCTTCTTTTCTCTCTCCCTCTTTTCCTTCCTTCTTTCCATGTCTAAGGGATATGGGCAGTTTTCTTTTAAGATTTCTTGAAATACAATGTCTAGGTTCTGTGTGTGTGTGTGTGTGTGTGTGTGTGTGTGTGTGTGTGTGTATTTATTGAAAGTCCAGTGATTCTTAAATTTTTTTTCCTTGTTATGTTTTGCAGTTCACGTGTTTTAATTATGAGATACCATATGTTTCCTTCTATTTTTTCAGTCTTTTAACTTTGTTTTAATATTTCTTTTAGCCTCATAAAGTCATTGACTTGTACTTGGTCTTTTCTAAATTTTTTAGGAGTTTTTTGCTTGAGCAAAGATTTTTTGTCTCCTGTGTGCTAAGTTAACTTCTTTTTTTATTCTTTCTTCAATAGTTCTCATTTCTTTTCTAATTTTTTCCCTTAAGCTCTCTCATTTCATTTATAAAAAAATTTTTAACTCTTAAACTCTTGCTTCATGAACTTTTTCAGTTTTTCTTTGAAGCTTTGCTTATAGATGTTTTGGAATCACTATTCTCTGTTTGTATCTTGAGCTTCTCTGCCACCAAAATAGCTTTTTATGGTGGGGTTCCTTTTTGGTTTGCTCATTCTTCCAGTCTACTTCCTGATGTCATATTCAATGTTAGGGCTGGGCTCTGTTGCATTCCTGGAAGGAGAATCTGGCCTCCTCCTGTTGCTGCTTTCTTGGAGGCTCATGTTTTGTGTTATTTCAGAATCTCAGGTATTTGCTGGAGGTTTTGCAAGCTTTTGGTTCTTCCTAAGTGTTCTGATCTAGGGCGAAGTATGATTATTGCCCCCTAGTCTGAGTTCTGCAAGTTTCTGGATTGGGTTTCAGTCTTAGTGACAGTAGATACTGCTGGATTGAGCCCTTACTGTTGGTACAGGCCCTCTGTTGGTATGGAAAGGCAGAATTATAGACTCCCCTTGGATCTGGGATTTCTGTCCTGGTAATTCCTTTGCAGGCTGGGCTAGAAGCTGTGCCTGAGACCCAGCTTAGCTCCTAGGATCCGAACCACAGAGTGTCTCTTTGCTTATGAACTTTCTTTTTTCAACACTGCCAGGGCTTCTGTACTTGGAAATCACCCCCTGTTGTAGGTCTTCTTTTTCAGTCTTCTTTGTATCTGTGACCCAGAACTGTATGGTATGTGAGGAAGTTGCCAGTTAACTCCTTTTACCATGGCAGTGCATCAATATGGATCTAGTGGTATCCTGGCATGGGTCTGGGATCTCCTCTTGCCCAGGTAAATAACCTCTCACTGGGCACATAGCTGCCTCTTACCTGAGACTCCCCAGTGTTCGCATCCTCCTAAACTTGTCTGGATAGATGATTCACTGTAACTGTTTTCTGACTTTCCCCATCAGGATTCACTCTGGTGCATTTCCTAGATATGTTTGAAGGAGTTTTTGTAGTGTAGGAAATCAGCTGTACTGCTTTCTGCTACTCTGCCATCTTGGCTCTGCTCCCTCAATGCTAGCTGTTATTATGGGTTTCTATAGCCTTCATCTGGGTTCTGCACTATCCAGACAGTTACCTCCAGGTCCATGTCTTCTGACAAGCCAGGCCAGGAGTTGGGCTTATCTTCCTTTCAGTGGTCATCTTCTCCAAGAAGCTCTGTAGTGAATTCCTTTCCCACTGTAAAGCTGGTACCGACTGAGAACCCAGGAGTTCCAACCTGTTGAATTCACAGAGTTGCCTTCTGGGCTATAAAATTCTGCCTCAGGATCCCTACTCAGACACTTAGATATAAAGAAGGAATGAGACAGAAAAGGCAATCTAAGACCCAGGCTAAGGTTCTCTTAGTCAGGCTACATGCCCCTACCAGGATGCAGAAGTCCCAGAAAGGAATCTTCCATGCTTCTTGTTCCAGAAACAAATGAAGAGACCCAGAGGGCAGAGTCACTCCTTTTCAGGTCTACTACATGAATCACTCCTTCATTAGTGATCAGTCTTCTCCTATATAGGCTCTGCCCCTTACCTACCAGCCATGGGAAGTGAATGAGGGTAGAGGACCAAGGAATCACCCAGGGTTTCCTGTGTCATCCCAAGCTCTGATAGTGTCCAGCTGCATGTTTCTAGGGAAGTGATCAGAGTTCAGGCTTAGAGCATGAGAGATAGGGGGATACTATTACTATTTATCCCTTTCCCTACTACATGTGGAAATAAAACCACTCAGCCTAAATCCAGTGAATAGTCTCTTATCTTAGATTATAGGGTTATAACATCATTTCAAGTCAATTCCATTTATTGAACACCTTGCAAGGTTCTAGGGCCACGTAACTAAAATGGTCCCTGCCTTCAAGGAGCTTATATCCTAACGAGAAGGATATAGTGTGTACCTGGATATGCAAATGTAAAATGTATTCAAAGCAATACAGAGTAACTTCAGGAGGGAGAAACCCCAAGAACTGGGGAATCCCCAGGAAAGAGTTCATGAGAAGGTGGCCCTTGTGCTGTATTTGGAGGAGGGGGTGAAGGAGGAGGATTCTACAAGTTGAAGATGAGGAAGGAGAACCTACTACACATGAGGGACCACCTGTACAAAGATATAGAGGCAGGAGTTTAGATTTGGATTGTTGTCTCCCTCTTCCCTCACCCCCTTCCCCTTCTTTAAGTATTCTTTTGACCAGATGTATGGCTATCTGATGTTGAGAATTTATGCATCATTTATTGCAGATGTTGGAGTTCATGCACCGCTGTGCCTCCCATATGCAGGCAATCATTCAGGGATTTTCTTATGATCTGTTGAAGAGGATTGACTCTCCACAGAGACTTATCTGTAGCCCATCCAAATTTGGCAGCCTGATACATGGGTAAGTACCCTTCCAGCTAAGAAATAACACCTTAAAAAATAGATTTAACTCTGGCAGAACACAGTAGCAAGTTGATCCATACACCATAGGAGCCATTCCCAGGCCTATCACCACAGGACTGTGGATCTGTCGAAGTTGGGTAAGAGACAAATGAGCCCACAGCAGTGGCAGCAGCTATTCCTGGGACTATCAATCCACAGCCTGGAAATTTAAAAAGCACCTACCTGAACTTCCAGGGACCAGGATGGCAGAGTGAACCCTGGCTGCTCTAATCCCACCTCTAACCCTGAAAACACAGAGGTTATTGCCCCAGAGCAAAATTCTAAAATAGTGAAGGCTTGAGAGTCCTAGAGGAAGGGCATGCCTAAGGCCCTGCCTCAAAATGGGTAAAAAATATATTGCAAAGACAAAGACTGTAGAATCCTATAATTGCAGGTGTGAAGAGCCAAATTCAGAAGGAGACAGCATTGACTCTACACCTACAGCTCAAGCCTCAACAGGGAATATGAATTGGTCTCAAACACAGAAAGCATTCTTGGAGGAGCTCAAGGACTTTAAAAACCAAGTTAGAGAGGTAGAAGATAAATTGACCAGTTCTTTTAAAACTAAAATTGCCAAAATGGGAAAACATTTCACTGAAGAAAGCAGCTCTGTAAAAAGAAAAATGTGTGAAATGGAAAAAGAGGTTCAAAATCTAACTGGAGAAAATAAATCCCTAAAAATGAAATCTGAAACATATGGAAAAGAAACTTCAAAAACTAGGAAAATAATTCACTAAAAATTAGAATCAACCAAATCAAAGCTAATGACTCTATGAGGCACCAAGAATCAGTCAAACAAAACCTCAAGAGTGAAAAATTAGAAAAAGAGGTAAAATATCTCAGTGGAAAAATAACTGCCCTGAAGAACAGATCCAGGAGAAATAATCTAAGAATTATTGGTCTACCAGAAAATCATGATAAAAAAAGAACTTGGACAACATCTTCCAAGAACTCATCAAGGAAAACTGCCCTGAGATCCTAGAACCAGAGGGTAAAATAGATATTGAAAATATCCACTGGACACCTCCTGAAAGAGATCCCAAATTAAAAACTCCATGAAATGTTGTAGCCAAATTCCAGAAGTATCAGGTAAAGGAGAAAATACTGCAAGCAGCCAGAAAGAAACAATTCAAATATCACAGAACTACAGTGAGGATCGCACAGGATCTAGCAGCTTCTACATTGAAGGATTGGAGGGACTGGAATGTATGATATTTCGCAAGGCAGAAGAGCTTGGGTTACAACCAAGGATCCTGCAAAACTGAGCATAATATTTCAGGCAAGGAGATAGTCATTCAGTGAAATAAGGGACTTCCAGACCTTCCTGATGAAAAAGCCAGAGCTCAATGGAAAATTCAGTATCCAATTACAAGACTCAAGAGAGACGTAGAAAGATAAAAAGGGAAAACACACACACAAATATATACACAACTTATTTAATAAGAGCAAACTATTTACACCCCTATATGGGAAGCTAATACCTGTTAATACTGAAAATTGCATACTTAGCATGACATCTAAAAGGAATATAGATAAATATAGGATGTGGGCATAAATTAAACAAAATGAAGATTTTAAAAAACCTTATTAAGGCGTGCAAAGGGACCACAATGGGAGAAGAGGAAAGAACAAAGCATAAGAGGGTAAATTATGCCACATAAAGAAGCATAAAAACATATTATAGTAGAGGGAAAGAAGGGAGGGAGATGAACATTTTATGAGCTTTGCTCTCATTGGTTCTGGTGTAAGGCAGGAATAACATAATCAGTTAAGTAACCAAGATTAAGAGGGAAGTGGGAAATTGGGAAAGAATTTTTACAAACAGTGTCTCTGATAAAGGCCTCATTTCTAAAATATACAAAGAATTGAGTTAAATTTATAAGAATACAAGTCATTCCCCAATGGTCAAAGGATATGAACAAGCAGTTCTAGGAAGATGAAATTAAAGATATCTATAAGCATATGAAAAATGTGGATAAATGCTCTAAATCATTATTGATTAGAGAAATGCAAATCAAAACAACTATTAGGTACCACATCTCACTGGCCAGATTGGCTAACATGACAAAACAGGAAAATGATAAATGCTGAAGAGAATGTGGAAAAATTGGAACACTGATGCATTGTTGGTGGAGTTGTGAACTGATCCAACCATTCTGGAGAGCAATCTGGAACTATGCCCGAAGGGCTATAAATAATTGCATGCATACCCTTTGACCCAGCAATACCACTTCTAGGGTTGTATCCCAAAGAGATCAGAGAAGTGGGAGGAGGACACATATGTACAAAAATATTTGTAGCAGCTCTTTTTGTGGTGGCAAAGAATTGGAAATCAAGGGAATGCCCATCAATTTGGGAATGGTTGAACAAGTTGTGGTATACAAATGTAATGGAATACTATTGTGCTATAAAAAATGAGGAGCAGAAAGACTTTATAATAACCTGGAGAGACTTACATAAACTGATGCCAAGTGAGAAGAGCAGAACCAGGAGAAATCTGTACAAAATTACAGACACAATGTATACATGATGACTGATAGACTGGGCTTTTCTCAGCAATATAAGGTTATGAGGCAACTCCAAAAACTCATGATCGAAAGAGCTATCCACATCCAGAGAAAGAGCTTCGGAGTCCAAATGCAGATTGAAGCAAACTACTTGCTTTCTTTTTTTTTCTTGTTTTATTTTGTTTCCTCTTTCCCACTGATCATTCCATTGGTTATAATCCTTCTTTACAACCTGAATAATGTTTAATGTGAAGGTATTTGTAGATCCCGTATTTGATTGCATGCTGGCATGGGGAGGGCGGGGTGAGGAGAGGATGGAGGAGAAAATTTGAAACTCAAGGGACTGTGGAAGTGAGTGTTGTAAACTAAAAGTCAATAAACAAATTGATAAAAAAGAAAAAAACAAAACTAAAAAATTAAGCAGTTTTTTTCTAAAAAAAAATAGACTATCTCAAATGGCAAAAGACGCCCAAAAAGCCAGTGAGGAGAAGAATGCCTTAAAAAGTCAAATTGCCCAGATGGAAAAGGAATTCTCCAGGTTCTTTCCCTTCTTCCCTCCTCACCCACCCCCACTAGGAAGACAAGCAATTCAATATAGGTTGTACACTTGTAGTTACGAAAAACATTTCCATACTAGTTATATTGTGAAAGACTAACTTTATTACCCTCCATTCTATCCTGCCCCCCACTTACTGTATTTTCTCCTTTGACCCTGTCCCTTTTCAAAAGTGTTTGCTTCCCCCCAATTCCCCCAATCTGCCCTCCCTTCCATCATCGCCCTACTTATCCCCTTCCCTCCTGGAATTCTCACTGAAGAGAATAATTCCTTCAAAATTAGAATGGAGCAAAAGGAAACTAATGACTTTATGAGAAATCAAGATACTATAAAACAGATCCAAATGTGAAATATCTCATTGGAAAAACCATTGACTTGAAAAATAGATCCAGGAGAGGTAATTTAAAAATTATTGGACTACCTGAAAGCCATGATCAGAAATCATCCTTCAGGAAATTCTCAAGGAAAATTGCCCTGATATTCTAGAACCAGAGGGTAAAATAGAAATAGAAAGAATTAACCAATTACCTCTTGAAAAAGATCCCAAAGATAAGAACTCATTATTTGACAAAAATTGCTGGGAAAATTGGAACATAGTATGGCAGA
>JAQQSU010000107.1:41374-57431 GCA_028627135.1 Pseudochirops cupreus | reverse complement strand
GGGGAGAAAATATGTAACTCAAAAAAAATTTAATAAAAAAAAATTAAAACTGATACAAATAGATCTGAGCCAAAAGAATTACAAATTTAGAATAAAAAAATCTAAATTGGAATCTTATCTCTGTTGCCTGTTTACTGATTGTGTGACCATTGGTAAGTTAGTTAACTTCTCTTTGCCTCAGTTGCCTTATCTGTAAAGAGAGACTAAGTGGATAGACCATGAAGTCTGGAGGACCTCAGTTCAAATTCAGTCTCAGACAATTCTTAGCTATGTGACCCTAGGCAAGTCATTTAACCCCCATTGCCTCAAAAAGAAAGAGAAAGATGGAATAATAATAATATTATCTGAACCACATAACCAAGTGGGATTATTGTAATGATCAATTCACCTATTACATAAAAAGTACTTTATAAACTATAAAATATGAACATCAGTTATACTGTTATTATTCTTTTGTTCTCATCTAATGAGATAATATTTAGGTAGTCCTGGGGTAGGTCATCAATTTGCTATACTTCTTTCCTGTTTTAAAGTTCTTTGGGCAGAAATCTATTGTATATGTGTATAAAATGACGGTGTTTTGTAATGGATTGAGAATCATTTTTATAACTGTTGTTATTCATACTAATATCAGATAAGCAATTCTTCCTCTCCACTGATATTTAGGGTACAAAAAGGTTGGCTTCAGTTTTGTCATTAACATAGAACATAGACTTAAGTGCTTTTTGATGCCCCATGCTCATATCCTTGAACTCTCCTAACCTCCCTTGCTTCCATTCCTATCTCTTTTCAATGTTCAACAGAAGGAGGGATTCCCTAACTATTCTTTCCTGGATTTCTTCCAAAATGAGTTTTAAATAAATTAACATCTAACACTATCATCAATCATTAAGCATAATTTAAGCTTGTACTTATTTCATAAATCTTCATAATTTACTTAAGGTTCTTATCTCCATGCTTAAACTGTTCCTTTTGTGTCTCTTTAAATGCATAAGGGAAGATCAGTCTTGTCAAAGGCTCATTTCAATTATAATCTTGAATTATTATGGCTATGGTGATATAGCAAATCTGAGACTTCCTGGGAAATAAAATGATATCAATCTATCTGAGCCTGAAATTAACCCAGAGTTATCACTAGATGCATTTGAGCATTTAATGGTTTCTCTATTTTCTGTTTCTCTATCTTAGAGGTAATTATCTGGCTCATAGTTACTTCTATATAAGCAGAACTTCCAAAATCATTATGTTCTACCTACATTGGTTTTATTTTAGATTCTCTTGTTTTAGAATGGAAGTGTGTGTGTGAGTGTGTGTGTGTGTGTGTGTGTACATATGTACCTTGCTGTAGATGATCTAATATTTGAATCAGGATATGAAATTCATTATTCTTATGATCACTGTCACTTGATTGGGAAGCCTGTCGGAAAGAGGGCATTCATGTATTCATGCAGTCAATATGTATCAAAGACAGAATTGGAACCCAAGTCCCTTAACTCCAGAGTCAGTGCTCTTCCCCCTATACCATCAAAGCAAAATTTGAAATCTTCCAAACAAAGCTAATTCAAACTAATTAAGCATATATTCTGGGTATGTAGTGTTTAATTCCACTATGTATAAAATAGAAAGAATAGAGACTGGGGTGAAGCTTTGGTTAAAATGATTGATTTTTTTTTTCCAGATGAGACCTTTATGAGTATAGAATATTTAAGTGTAGGAACAGTCAATTCTATTTAATCCTATGGCAATATTACAGATCTAATACAAAAGTAAGAATAAAACTTTTCATGTAAAACCTATTTGTATCATTACTTTTAATTGAGGAAAAACCCACCTAATTCAAATTTCATGCAAAAGTGTCCATACTGTACATACATACATACACCCATATACACACATACACACATAGACATATTTACATGCACACATACATATTATTTGTATATGTGTACATGTACATATGTATATGTATGCTAATGTGGAAATTAAGCATACATATCTGTGCCTTGGAATTATTCCTTCAAAATAAACACATGTGATCATGAACTAAGGGGACAAGATTTCATCTCTGGGCCTTATGGAAATTATTTCCAGGTCTTTATAGTAAGGAGGGATAGTGTAGTATGGTAGAGAGCTGTCTTATAAGCCAGGGAGACATGAATTTGAGTTCTCCTTTGACACATACTGACTGTAACCCTAGAGAAATCAGTTATCCCTTAGTGCTCTAGACAACTATCACAAGAACAGTTAATGACAGTATTGTCTTAGTATACTCTTGTCAGTTAACAGTTAAAGGGAAGATTCTTTTTTTGATCATGGCTTTCAGGTAGTCCAATAATTTTTAAATTATCTCTCCTGGATCTATTTTCCAGGTCAGTGTTTTTTCCAATGAGATATTTCACATTGCCTTCTATTTTTCCATTTGTTTGGATCTGTTCAATAGTATCTTGATTTCTCATAAGTCATTAGCTTCCATTTGCTCCACTCTAATTCTGAAGGAATTATTCTCTTCAGTGAGCATTTGCAATTCTTTTTCCATCTGGCAAATTTGGCTTTTTAAGGCATTCTTCTCCTCATCGGCTTTTTGGGCCTCTTTTGCCATTTGAATTAGTCTGTTTTATAAGGTATTATTTTCTTCAGTCAGGTTGTTGACCCTGTCTTCGTGATTTTCTTGCATCATTCTCATTTCTCTTCCCAATTTGTCCTTCACTTCTCTTACTTGATTTTCAAAATCCTTCTTGAGCTCCTCCATGGCCTATAAGCAGTTCATATTTTTCTTGGAAGCTTTTGACACAGGAATTCTGACTTTGTTGTCTTCCTCCCATTCCATGCTTTGATCCTTTTTGTCCCAAAGAAAGGAATCTAAGGTTTGATTGTTGTGCTTGCTTTGCTTCCTTTGCTTGCTCATGTTGCCACTCAATTACTTGACTTTTGAGCTCTTTGCCATGGTAGAACTCTACTTCCAGAGAGGAGTGCTTTGTCCCAAATTGCTGGGGTTTTTGCAGCTGCTGGAGTTATTAGTTGAGTGCCCTCTCTGAAGCCCCCACAAGCTCTGGCCCACTGGCCACACACTCTAGGACCTCTACCCAAGACAATGATCAAAATAGTTAAAGCAAGAGCAATTAGCCTCTGAATGGTCTCTTGGTCACCCTACAACCTGCAGTCCAGGGGCTCTGGAAGCAGCCACGTGGTGGCTGCACAGCCACTGCACCTCCCCTGCTTCTCACCCTGGGGGTAGGGGTTGGACCACACTCTTGCATCCCCTACTTCCAACCCACTTCCAACAGAGTTCCATACTTCCTCTTTGGCTTTTATGGGTTGATAAGTCTGGAAACCACTGCAGCTGCTGGTGATTCATTCTCTTGAAGTCTGTTCTGGCTGCAGCTGGTTGGGACTACCCTGAGGCTATAACTAAGGCTAATGAGGGCTAGGCTCAGCTTCCAGACTGGCATGATGGACCCTTCCTGTAGGCCTGCCAGCCTGCCTTCAATGGGAGATTTGTTTCTCCCTGTCACTTTGTGGGTTCTGTAGCTCTAAAATTTGTTTAGAGTCATATTTTATAGGTATTTGAGGTGGTTGTGGGGAGCGCTCACAGAATTTTCCTTTTTCTATGCTGCTACCTTTGCTCTTCCCCCAACACTTAATTTCTCTATATTTATCATCCATAATCTCCATGTGGCAAGGTATCTGAATATCAGGGCAGAATATAGTAACTAAAGTGGTCTTCAGAAAGTCACCAAGTCCAAGGACCCTAGACTCCATGTGTCACATGGTTGTGGCTTCTTATGCCTTTAGATGACTGGATGCTGTGTCAGAGAAATGAGGCTAATCAGGTACTGGGGGGCTTTCTCTTAGATAAGGCCTGGCCATTTTGTGGGTGGGAGGAAATAAGCTGCCATCAGAGAGAGACTGGTCCTGTCACAACAACTATTTTACCTTATGAGTGGCCATGAAGGTGCTAACTTGCATGAGTACACAGTTTCCTCACCCAGGAGTTCCCCACAGCAGTGAAATTCAGTCCTTATTTTTATTTACTAAGAAGTCATATTAGATTACATGTGTTTGATTTCTCCAAGCAAATTTTAAGATACTCAAGAAGCTTCTTTTCTAGTTTCCAGCATAATACTAATTAATGATGATTAGGTACTTAATTCATGTTTAGTTTAACCTTTCTTCCAAGTTCCATTCCTTTCTTCTATGGAATATACTATTTGTTATACCTAAGATTTTACATTACAACCACTGCCAATATGTATTATATGAAGAATTTGTTGATTTAATTATCTGTGATTTTTGAAGAAATAGCAATGTTACATTTAGACTTAGTCAATAAATCAGTCAGTAAATATTTCTTAAGTGATGAAATGTTGACAACATGTTAGGCACAATGCTAAATGCTGGGGGTAAAAAGAAGGGCAAAAGACAGGATAAATAGGAAATAACAGAGGAAAGTCATTAGAATTAAGATGGCTTGAGGAACACTTCCTACAGAAGGTCAAATTTTGTTTGTGACTTGGAAGAAATCAAGGAAATAAACAGGTGAACTTGAAGAAGAAGAGTGTTCTAGTCATGAAGGACAGCCAGTGAAAATGTCCAAAGCTGAGAGATGGATTATCTTGTTCTTGGAATGGCAAAGAGGCCACTTTCACTGGATCAAAGCGTGTGTGTGTGTGTGTGTGTGTGTGTGTATAAGAAGTTTAGAAAGGTGCTAGAGAGGGGGCTCTGTTGTAAAGGACTTTGAACACCAAACAGAGGATATAATGTTTGTCTCTGTTTGGGAATGGGGGGATAGAGTATATTGAGTTTAGGAGGGATGTGGTGGACCTGTGCTTTATAAAACTCTCTTTGCTGGCTGAATGGAAAATGGTCTGTAGTGGGGACAGATCTGTAGCAGGCAAACTAATCAGCAGTCTATTGTAATAGCAAGACATAAGGTGATGAGGGACTTCACCAGATTTCATCAAAGATTTATTCCACCATTTTCCTTAGTAGATAAATTGAACTGCCAGGTCTCTAATTTCGAAGGCAAGCTTCCTTCTCTACCCTCCCCCCAACACACACATGCACACACATCCAATCTTTTTTGTTAAACATATAAAAGTAATACATTGACAGATCTAGTTGTAAGTAGGCATCGAAAATTAAAATTTTTACTAGCACAGTCTTTTCCTTTAAACACAATTGTAAAGAATTAATGTGATCTAAGCCTCTCTTTTTAAACTTATCCTCTCTTGGAAAAAAAATAAACTTTGGGATCTACAATTCCTTCTTCACCAAAGTAATTTATCTTCAGTCCTGTTTGTTGTTGAATTGAATTTCACTTATTTGTATTAATATACTTAAATCCTTGGCAATAAGGTTTATTTCTTTTTTTTTCCCTAGGAAGGATTATATATCCACATAGAGATCTCACTAACTTTCATTTTTCTTTCACGACCCAGTGCAATAACTCTGCCAATTCTAGAGCATATGGGCTCAATATGTGGAATCAAAAGTGGCAATTGTTTGCCTGGCTGGATATAGCACTTTCCTTTAGTGCCATTGCTATATGACATATATGACAAGCTTTAGGAGATGTCCAACACAGGCTCACTGTGACTCCTTGTATACTGTTATCCGCTAAGTACAAATAAAATTGCAGAGTAGCCTTGAAAAGGAAAACAAAATCCCCAAAAGGCAAATGCAGCCTTTTGAGGAGTGGAGAAGATGGGAGAGACAGACCCTCAGCTTTGCTTCTGTTAAGTAGATGGAGCGCTAATTGTTCCTAAGCTGGTTCGACATATATATATATATATATATACACACACATACACACACACATACATATATAAATACAAACACACATATGTACACACATATGCATGTATACATGCAATACACATATACACATATATACACATATACATATATACATATATACATGTGCACACACATACATACATATATAAATACAAACACACATATATACACACATATACATATATACATGCAATACACATATACACATACATATATATACACATATACATATATATACATATATACATGCACACACATACACACACACGCACACATACACACACACATATATATATATATATATATACACACACACACATATATATTATTCAATAAGCATTCATCAAGCACCTATTTTGTTCCAGGCACAGTGCTAACAACCACGGTTACCAAAAGAGGCAAAAGACATTTCCTGACCTCAAGGAACTTGTGATATAATAACAATCGCCCACATTTACATAATATTTTAAGGTTTGAAAACTGCTTAGCATATCTTTTCTTATTTGAGCCTCATAACAACATTGTGAGATACACTAATTTATTATCCTCACTTTAGGAATGAAGAAACAGTATGAGAGAGGTTATGGGATTTGTCTAGGTTCACACAGCTATTAAGTAACTGAGAAAGGATTTTAACTGAGCTCTTCCTATCTCTTAGCCCCATATTATATCTATCCACTCTAGCACTTGGCCACTGAGATTCCATCTATACTTACAGGTGTATGAGACTATAGCCTGATCTGAGCATTGATGTAATTAGCTATTTCCTAAGAATAGGTCTGTATATAAATAAAATTACTCCTTTAATTAATTAGATTCTTTTGTCCCAAAACACTGCATGCCTAGCAGTGGGGATCAGCTACACAGATTCAATGTGACTTTCTAGTTGCTTCAACTTTGATTAATTGATCAGCCTTTGGACATGTCAAATACAACTTTGAAAAAAACAGAAACATAATGATTTTCCCATCTGTCAGTAAACACACAATCATTAAGTATTTATTGTGTAATAGGAACTATGCTACATACTAAGGGTACAAAGAAAGTCAAAGACAATCTCTATTCCCAAGAAGCTAATGTTATTTTCATTTTATAATTGAAAATGAAATGATCAGTTATAGAGTATTATTCAATAATTATTGTAATACGCAAAGTTGATTAATATATATGAACATATTTTTTATCAATATAAAAGTGTTCATTCTTGCTCTTTTTTTAATGCATTTGGAATCACAGTTTTTCAGAGCTAGAAGAAGCCTTGGTCACTGTCCAGTTCAATTCATTACTAAGGAAGAATTTCCATTGTAACATGGTTAGTAAGTGGTCATCCAGTCTTTGCTTGGAGACCTTCAGTGAGGAAGACTCTCCTGAGGCAGCCCATTCCAATTTGAGAGAGCTTTAATTATCAGGAAAATTATCTTGACAACAAAGCAAAGTTGTTCTTTTGCAGAAGTTCTGAATCTGGGGTCCATAAACTTCTATGTCTATTATACATATGCATACCTTTATGTATTATATATATTTCTATATCTTTATTATTTATCTATATATCAAGATAGAGATAAAGATGATTGATAACTGTATTCTTTTGCAATTTAATATACTTTGTTATGTGCATGTAAAAACATTATTCTGAGAAGGGATGTATAGGATCTCTCTAGACTGCCTATGTGATGCATGACGGAAAATATCCATCCATTATTTTACCCAAATTTTACAATATCCATCCATTTACCCTATGAGGAAAAACAGAACAAGTCCTACCTCTCTCAGTTAAACAGCCACATGTGTCCCTCTAGGTCTTCCAGTGAGGCCCTTTGATGGAATCCAGAATTTATAGAAAAAATCTCCTTAATAAAAGGATTTGTTCTGTAAAACTTGGACTCAGTCAAAAGGCTGAACACAAGGACCTAGAGTGCCAGATATGACTTCAAGATTGAAGGTTCCCCACCCCTGTAGATATTCTCTAGAGCCTAGCAGAAGCTTTGCTTCTTGAATATCTTTATATATACCCAATATCTTTAATAACATAGTAACTAATATATAGAGATTGCAGATTTCACTTTCTTCCCTTTTCAGAAAATTGAGAGAGCTTTTACCCTTTCAAATAACATGACTAAGAAGAGGTGCAGGCTCTGGGAACCCCCTTGAACTCCAACTGAATCTTACCATTTGTTGAGGCATTTGCCTGAGGCCCTAAGCCTTTCCTTATAGCTAGGACCAAATCTCTGTCACAAGCCTAGCCCTCCTTTGTCCAGCAATTTCCCACCCTTGATCCTCCCCAAATATCTACTCCCAAATCTGTTATACCCTTGAACTGGTGGCCTAGCCCACCATTGTCTGTGGTCTCCAGTTAGCCTCCAGCAACTTCCAACCCTTAATCACTCATTACTGGAGTCTGATATCATTGGCTCCTCCTGAAGACCCTCCCCAACTCATTAGTGGAGTCTGACCTCATCTGACTCCTCCTGAAGACCCTGCCCAAACTCCTCCTCTAGACCAACCCTTGATTCCTCCCACAACCCTTCCATATATTAGACCCCATCTTGCCACCATGAGAGGAAGGCCAGAGAATGATCTAGCACAGACTCATTTTGTGTCAGAAGATTTTGGCCTGCTTGTCCAATACAAGTGTCACAGATACCTAGGCTCCTTAAGAGTCTATCCATTATGGTGAATTTTTAATAAACTTTGCTTTTCTTTGGCTGAGAGAAGACTTGAATCAAATTCATTCGGCAGGACCTGGCATGTTGGTATTTTGGGGTCTTGAGCACCCTTAACCCTATATCTCATTATTTTATGTTTTCCCTAATCTCATCAACTTTTCTCTCAGTCTCCATAATCCTTCCACTATTGCTTGCAGCATCTTTATGGTCACTTTCAGTATCTGAGGAGGTTCTGGGCCAGGTGACTTGACTTCATCAAGGGCAGCTAAGTGATTTATTATCTCCTTTATATTTAGGGGTATTAACTCTCTATTAATTTTTTCTTTTGTTTGTTTTTATTCCTCCCTCCCCAGGACATTGTCCTCAAATGAAAATTGTGAAACTCTAACTTATATGCATTGTCTGTTATCATTGGCCCATTTGCCCCCTCACTGGCTCTATATTTTCTTTCATCTTCCTCTTTTTCCAAAAGTAATTAGAAAATCTTCATTGCTATTCTTAGCTTTCCTCAGTTCATTCTGGGCTTTATCATTCTTAGATTTATTCTTACAAGTTCCTAGAATGCTTTTTGCTTGTTCATTCTGAATATAACTTTTTCCTTTTTTTTTTTTAACACTCACTCATCTCCTGGATCACAAACATTTTCCAAAGTATATATAAATAGTATGGATCAGTGAAATGAGATTCTAAATACCATTTTAATGGAGAATTTAGCTGAATCCTTTGGCAAGACAGAAAGAATATATAATTATACACATATAAGTATACAAAAGATAGTTGGTTTTTTTTTATTTGCTAGAATACAGATACAGAGACACTCATCTACTTATTAGGGATAGGACAGAAATTGTAAGCTTGTAAGAGAGTCATTGAGTCCATGAATAAGGCAGGTAAATCTCCAAAATCTAAATACAGATCCATTTGACTACAACTCAAAGACAATGCTTTAAAAATGATTTGTTACATGAGTCAGTCAGGCAATATGCGTTTATTAAGGGCCTACTATATACTAGACAAGGTACTAAGCACTGGAGATTCAATGAAAAGCAAAGGAAAATTCCTACTCGCAAGGAAGTCATAGTCTAATAAGGAAGAAAATATCAAAACAATATATAATCAATATATTTATCTATATATCTCACTATGTATATAGAAAGAGATCACTATATATATAAACAAGTACTTATATATCATATTACATAAACTATCTATTATGTTATATATAAGATATTAAAGATAATATAACACATACTATATATATATATATATGATTTGTTTTTGTCATGTATTTGTCTTCTGTATTATATATATTACATCTGTCTTATACAATTTATATATGTATACATATAATATGTATACATGCATATACAGTATATATGCATACATATACAAGATAAATTGTGAGTAGCATGAAATGACTAGCATAACAAGGGATCAGGACAAGCTTCTCACAGAAAATGAGATTCAGCTTTGGGTTGAGGGAAGTTGTGATGTTACATTTGATCCTGGAAGTGATAGGGATCCATTGGTGTGTATCGAATAGGAAGAACAAGGTCAGATCTGCCCTTTAGGAAGAAGAATTTGACAGCTGAATGGAGGACAGAAAGAATTGAAGAGAGACCTGAGGCAGGAGATGAACCAAAAGGATATCACAATAGTTCAGGTATGAGGTGATTAGGGTCTGCAAGAGGTTGAAGAGAGTGTCAGAAGAGAAAAGGAGGCCTATTTGATGCTTATTAAAAATGTAAAATGATAGGTCTTGGTAATTGATTGCATTTGGTGAAATCAGTAAAAGACAGAGAGGAGTTGAGGATGACACCTATGTTGTAAGCCTGGGTGATTGAGAGTATGGTGGTACCTTACCAATAATATGAAAGAGAGAAAGTGAGGAGGTTTTTTGGGAGAAAGATAAGTTAAATTTTGGACATTTTAAGTTTATGATGTCTATAGGACAACCATTTTGAGATGTCTAATAGACAGTTGGGATTGTGGAATTTACAAAAGAAGTTAGATCTGGAAAAGTAGATCTGAAAATCATCTAAGATGATAATTGAACACATTAGAACCAATTAGTCACAAGTGAAACAGTACACAGGGGAAAGAGGGCCCAGGATAGAGTACTGGAGAATCTTCTCCTTTTTGTGGTCATGATCTGGATACAGATTTAGCAAAGGAAACTGAGACTAATGGTGAGAGTAGAGAGAGATAGAATCATGTCACAGCAACCTAGAAAAAAGAGGTCATAAAAGAGAAAAGGATGGTTGATAGTGTCAGTAGCTACAGAGAGTCAGATAAGGATTGAAAAAAGGCCATTTGATTTAGCAGTTAAGATATTATCACTAGCTTTGTTGAGACCAGTTTCAGTTGAATGATGATGTAAGAAGCCACACTGTAGATATTGAAAAGGAGAATGAGAAGAAAGGGAGTGGAGTTATCAAATACAAACAGTCTTCTCCAGGAGTTGAGCCACAAAAGGGAGGAGAGATATCGAATATCTAGTGAGAAAGGACAGAATACGTGGAGGTTATTTTGAGCTTGGGGGAGACATGGGTGTGTTTATGGACAGTATGGAAGAAATAAGTTGATAAAAAGAGATTATCAATAAGTGAAAAGATGAAGATGTTGGAAGGGTCAATGCACTAGAGAAGATGAGATCTAATAATGTGACATGTATATAGCATCATTTACCTTGGCAAAGAGAAGATCTAAGTCATCATGTGAGATAGGGTTGAAGGAGGAGATAGCAGGAGAAGGCATTTATCGGGGTGATATAAGATGAGGAGGGGAGGAGAAGGGGAGTTCTTACTGAATAGTTTTTTTTTCAGTGAAGTATGAGTAAAGGTTCTTATCTAAGAGGGTGATGAGAAAGGGAGAGCCTGGGGAGATTTGTGCAGAAATGAAAGTTTGGAAGGGCTTCTGTGTTGAGAGGGGCACTAAGTTAATTAAGAAGGTGTAAAAAGATTGGCTTACTTCAGTGAGATTGTGTGACATACATTTGTAATGAACCCCAGCCAGCATGGTATCCTCATTTTTCTCCAGATTCCTTCAGAAGTTTATTTGTAGGAACAAAGGCAATCAATGGTATGAGAAATGCAAAATGAAGTCTTGGTAGAGTAAGTTCAGACCATGGTGCCTGACAATAAAGAAAGTATATGAAAAGTAAAATGGGGTGTTATTGTCCTCAAGGAGATAACAATCTACCCACTGGATTATTAGCATCAAATGAGATTTCTGAAAAGGAAAATAGCTAGCACAAGTAAAAAATTATGAGATTATGTAATTAAATGCTAAATTGTGTAACCAATTACTAAATGTAGTATTTAAGAGAAGGGAAAGATAAAGGAGGGCTGGTTTAGCCAGGAAAAAAAAAAACCTTTCTAAAGAGACAACCTGGGCCTGAAGAACAACTAAGTTTTGTATTTTAAGAGTAGAAAACAGAAAAGACATTTCAAGGTATGGGAACAACACATGCAGAGGCACAGAGGGAATGAATAATATGGGGAGGGGGTCCTTCAGGATATTGAAAAGAATAGTCTATCTAGTGTCAATACAAGACTCTGAGAGGGAAATAAGGCTGGTGATGTACAGTAGATACATTTCAGGGAGAGCTTTTGAAGCCAGGCCAAGGGGGTTTTATTTGACTTGACAGGTAGTAAGGAGACTAAGAAGATTTTGAGCATCAGACTATTATGATAAAAAATACTGCTTAAGGGATATCGTTTTGATTATATATTTACATAGAGTCTTTTTTTTCTAGTGCTATTTCTAGTTAGTGATATTTTAGGAGGCAACATGATGGAGTGAAGGAAAGGTCAGCTTTGGAATCAGTAAGATGACTTTAAGTTACACATACACTAGCTGTGTGACTGTGGGCAAATCATTCAGATTCTCAGTCAAAAGATTCTCTAAGATGTTATAGTGGAAGTTCTCCATATTAACAAAATTACAGGCATTATCTTTTATCCTCAAACTTTATTGTTCAAATAATTTTCATAATTCCACATCATTGATTGACCACCATCTTATGATATAGGTTGCTTTTTCTAATTTGGAGTGACCTATTTGATCACTATTTGGAGTGACTTATTACCCTTTAAAGTGACTATTGGGCCCATTTGGAGTGACCTATTACCCTTCTTTTTAGTGACCCCATGCTCTTCTTTTCTGAAGTGCTTGCCTACCATATGTCTTCAGTTTTGGAAATCATCTTTTTTTTGTTTAAACAAATAGGCATCATGGGTAAAAGTGTTTTAATAAAAAGAGCTGTTTTTCAAAATACACAATTTTAATAATTCTCTCCACTGCCAACAAACTGTGTTGCCACCTATATAAGCAGATAGTTAATCTAATGTTTGAGGACTTTAATTGCTGATTCAGATAAACTATTCCATGGATCCAATCAATTGTGCCATTTTATTTCAACAAAATCAATCACTGAACCCTTTATTAAGAAAAGAAAAAAATAGGTACTTAGTTACATACCAATAGTCTTTTCATTTCTAGAGTGCAAAATGTCATACCAATAGACTGCTGTTAATAGAATGTTTTAATCATCAGCTCTATTACTTTTCTTTCATGTTTTCCAGTTGTATGTCTCTGTCATTAACATCTAGAAACTCATTCAGAACAAGTGAAAAATTCCCCAAGAGTGGAAGAATAACTTCCCACAACAGGACAATCTATATATTTTCACTTCTAGCATTTCCCCCCAGAGGGCTGCCTATGTATCTTCATTACTGCTGGATGAATTCTTTAAGATTGTCAAATTACTCCAAGCAGGCAATTGAGGCTTTTGTAAATGTTTCATTTTCCTCTGACCTGTCTCATTTTTTCAGTCATTTTTCCCCTCACATTTTTCTTTTAAGTTAGCTTTTTTCATCACCTATTTTTCTCTGTAAGTTTAGCTGTTTCTTAGACCCATTCCTCAGAAATAAATCATGATTTTTTTTGTCTTTACTCACCATGGTGCCCATGGTTTTCATTCTTCATGTTTTCCCCTCACCAACTCTGAGTAGATTGTTAGCGTCACTTCCTGTTACAAGCACACTAGTAAGAGGAAAAATACAAACCTCATTCGCAACTTCTTTTCTCCTGAGTTAATCAATGGGGTAGTAATAACAATTGCGAGGACACAGCTAGGCCAACTCTGACAAGTTTAAAACAACCAAGATTTGACTAGTTATACTAAAGCAGTAAGGAATCTATCAGTATGTTCCTTCTTTGTTCCATTAAAAAAAAGCATGCGAGGGGTGGCTAGATGGCGCAGTGAATAGAGCACAGGCCCTGGAGTCAAGAGGACCTGAGTTCAAATCTGACTTCAGACACTTAACACTTACTAGCACTGTGACCTTGGGCAAGTCACTTACCCCCAATTGCCCTACCTTCCCCCCTCCAAAAACAAACAAAACAAAACAAAACATGGGGACCGTTAGGCTATAAAATCATAGGCCCAATTTTTACCATTTCAATCATGTCAAAGGATGTCCTTAAAAGACATATTGATCTTCTTGGAAGAGAAGTATCTTTTAAATTGAAGGTTTTTATATTTTATTTTATCCCTTTTCAAAGGCTCTGAATTTCTATCTAAAGTAAAAAGCTATTTATTCATCATTGTAACAAGTGTTCATATGCTATGCATACATCAGGGCTTTCAAAGTTGCTTGCTAATTGATGGAAAAGACCATCATTTATTTTTTTCTTAGTTACAATGCTTAACACCTTATTACTTCCAAAATATCTTTGAAAATAATGTATAGATGTCTGAAAATGGGATGAATTTTAAGTTCACAAAACACAAGAGCTAAATGCACATCTTAGGTTGTGCTTTGAAAGGATTTTCACCCAATTGTATTAAATGTAGTTGGTTGACCTTAAAGGAAAGATAATTCCAAATAGAACTGAATTTGAAGTCAGTTGTATTACCCTTTGTGGTGAGTACAGAACAAATGGGTTTATGACAGAACCTCAGAACCATGGAAAAGATGGAATCATAGGGCATCTGCATGCCACAGTGGGAAAAGAATTCTACCTTCAGAAACAAAGGACCTGATTTCAAGACCTTGCTTGGTTTTGCTATTTCCTGCCTGTGTAACTGTAGACAAGCCCCTTGAGCTCAGCAGAGCTTGTATTCTCTTCTAAAGTATAAAATGTAGGTGTTTATCATGATTACTTCTCAGACTCCTTTTAGTTCTAAGTCTCTGATTCTGTGAGGTTATAAGCCTATTTTGTACTGAAGTACAAAAGTCACAAGAATGGTACTTAGGAGAACTAATTTCCAGCCCTGGTTCGTACCACTACATATAATCTTGAAAGGTTACCTAAAATCTTTAACACTCAGTTTTGATACTGGGGTAAGGGGTGTATTAGATAGTTCCTGATAAGCCTTCTAACTCTGAAACTCTGGTTTCTTTTTATTTTCAATTATGCATGGACAGTTTTGTATCTTTAACAGGCTCTATGCAGATGCTTAAATTTTTTTATTTAAAAAACTACAGTTAAACAGTACTACAAAGATTTTATTAACAAAAGGACAAGGCCAAGTATATACAGAAAGTGTCCATATTAAATGTGAGATGGTTTTGAAAACCCAAGTGACTAACTCTTGAGATATGTGAAAAAGGGGTAGAATATGTTTGAAAGAGTTATGAATATTATTATGCCTGAAAAAATGTTTATTGAGAAAACAAAAAGCTATGGATGCATCTTTATAAAATCTCTGTGAGAATAATCTACATACATAAGGAAATAGAAAGGAATAAATCAGCTTTAACAGGTTGTATTCACTAGTTTTGTTTTGTTTTGTTTTTTCTTTTTGGAGGGGGGAAGACAGGGCAATTGGAGTTAAATGACTTGCCCAAGGTCACATAGCTCCTAAGGGTGAAGTGTCTGAGGGTAGATTTGAACTCACATCCTCCTGACTCCAGGGTTGGTGCTCTATTCACTTCACATTGTATTTAATAGCTGACCCCATTTTTACAATGGCATAATTGACTAAATGAACAGAAAATGCAAAATTTTGTGTTTTTTGTAGATAGTTTAACGAGCACACATACACACACACACACACACACACACTCACACACACACAGAAACATTTACTTCAGTGCAACAGGATATTGACTTAATAGCTGTTCTCCCATAAGATTTCTCCTGTGTATTAGCAAAAATCATAGAAGATGCCATGATATAAAGATGAATGGAGATAGTGTGTATGCCTTGGACAGATGCTGTGAATAGATGATGAACTGGGTTCAGAATTTAATAGAACAAAGAGAACAGGCTTGTATTATCTAAATAATATTTTCAATGACCCAAAGCTTCTCCTGAAATGAAATTTCTTACTACAGGGGCAGCTAGGTGGCACAGTGAATAGAGCACTGGTCCTGGAGTCAGGTGGACCTGAATCCAAATCCAGTCTCAGACACTTAACACAAAGCACTTAACACAAACTAGCCGTGTGACCTTGAGCAAGTCACTTAACCCCAATTGTCCTGCCCTTCCCCTTCCAAAAAGCAAAAAATAAAAATAAAAAAATTATTACTACCAATATTCTTCTAGATTTTATATAGCTGTGAATCATGGATTTCTTTTTTTTT
>JAQQSU010000107.1:18413-40874 GCA_028627135.1 Pseudochirops cupreus | reverse complement strand
TTATGCATCCTTCGGAATTGTCTTGAATCATTGTATTGCTGAAAATGTCATTCGTAGTTGATTATTATACAATATTGCTGTTACTGTGTACAATGTTCTCTTGGTTCTGCTCACTTCAATTTGCATTAATTCATGTAAGTCTTTCCAGGTTTTTTTTCTGAAATCTGCCTTTTCATCATTTCTTCTGGAACAATAGTATTCTAGTTTTTTTGCCACCACAAAACAGGCTGCCATAAATATTTTTGTGCAAATAGATCCTTTTCTTTTTTCTTTTCTCTTTGGGATACAGACATAGTAGTGGTATTGTTGGGTCAAAGGGTATGTACAGTTTGGTGGCTTTGGGCATAGTTTCAAATTGCTCTCCAGAATGGTTGGATCAGTTCACAACTTCACTGACAATACATTAGTGTTCCAATTTTCCCTCATCCCCTCCAACATTTATCATCTTCCTTTTCTGTCATATTAGTCAATCTGATAGGCGTGAGGAAGTACCTCAGAATTATTTTAATTTGCATTTCACTAATCAATACTGATTTAGAGAATTTTATGACTATAAATATCTTTGATTCTTTCATCTGAAAAGTGACTGTTCTTATCCTTTGTTGGTCATTATATTTCAGGAAGGAGGTAGAGAAAATTGATAAGGTTAATGGAATAAAACTTTATTGTGATGACTTAATAATTATGAAAGGGACATAAAAGAAATCTTCTGAGTCAGAATTTAAAAGAACTTAATGAAAGGTGAGTGTTTGTTATTATTTAATAACTTTATACATTGTAGGTAAGTCACTATGGTAATGGATTTTAAGCTTTGTCTGTTTGTTGGGGTAAGCAATAAGGCTCAAGATTAAAGTAGGAAAAAAAATGAATTAGAATTAAAGAAGAACTTATTAACCATTAGGATACAAAAGAAAACACACACACACACACACACACACACACACACAAAACTACTGAAGTTGCTCAGAAAATCATCAAAACAGGAAATACAAAAACAACCGTTTTCTAATTCTGGCCTCTGATGACCACACAGCAGAAGAGGCTAGAGAAATTTAAGGGCTTGAGCTCTATAAGGAGAAAGAAATTGTTGAAGTAATATAGAAGATTTGCAATTTCTGAAGAAGCCAAAGACAGAAAACAGGAGAAATTTAGGAAAGTTTAGGAAAATTTTAAGAGTTTTTCTAGCTGAAGGAGAAGAGAAGGAGATGGCCTCAGTCATCAGAGATCCTTCATGCTTTTTTGTGTCATAGACTCTTTTGATAATTTTGTCAAGACTATAGAATCCTCAGAATAGTGTTTTAAAATACAGAAGACAAAATTTAATGGTTTTAATAGGAAATCAATTACACGGAAATGCAATTATCTGACATAAATATTTTAAATTCATGGACTTCAGGTCAAAATCCTCTGTAGGAAACTCCAAATTTGGAGGAGGAAAAGGATTTCCTAGAAGAACTCAAGGAAGGGATGGGGGAGGGATGGAATTAAAAAAGGAAAAGGTAATTGGTAAGGCATGGTAAATAAAATAAATTGATGGTAGCTATAGAGGCTAAAACTAATAAAGCATTGAACTTGGGGTCATGATTTCTTGGGTTCAAACCCTACTCAAATACCTACTAATTGAAAGATTTTGAGTAGATAATATCTCTGGGTCTCATTTAACTTATCTTTAAAATGGCATACCTAGACCGTATAACCTCTAAGGTTCCTTCCACCTCTAAATACATACTTCTGTGACATTTCCTGAGCGGAGCTAAAAGGTGACTGAGAGAAAAAAGAAAAAGGTGATTGTAACTGTCAACTTGCTAAGAATTGATAATGGGTAAAAAGCTATTAAAGAGGTTCTAAGGCCAGCCAGGGATCAAGTAAGTGTGCATGGGCATCTTTATGATCATTTAGATTGATTGTGGAATGTTTTTATTTTAACTGAGGCAAAAAAAACCCGGCTCTTCATATTCATATTACAGGCTTAGCTCCCTCCTAAAAGAGTTGAAGAAACTTGAGGAATACTTGTATGTTCTTCAGGACATCAAGGGTAAAAAATTGTTTATTTATTTAATTCAATGGAAAATTTATTACCATTGAAACAACCTGTAAAACTGGAGAAGTGGATGCTTGGCTATATCTCTTAAAGTATGAAATAAAATCTCAGTTCTCCCTCAATCCCTGACATTCTCTTTTATAACCAATGAACCTAAAGTTTTTTCTGAGCACACACGAAGGCTTAAAAGTTTTATTGGTTACTTAAATCTATGAC
The DNA here is from genome assembly GCA_028627135.1 of Pseudochirops cupreus. Lineage (NCBI taxonomy): Eukaryota > Metazoa > Chordata > Mammalia > Diprotodontia > Pseudocheiridae > Pseudochirops > Pseudochirops cupreus. The sequence continues at coordinate 38,617 of JAQQSU010000107.1, read as the reverse complement.
AGAGATCTCCTCAATTTACCACTCCTCCCATGAAATCTTCCTTTGGCACAAATGAAAGAAGTTGAAGCAAAAATATTGGTACAATTAACAATGTGAACAATATTCAGTCCCAGTAGCTCCTCTGCTAGAATGTAAGTACATTTCGTTATCTGTTTTCTAGTTCCATTTTTTTCCAATTGCTGTTTGGTTCCCCTTTTTATTTGAATTATTTCAACCATTGTACATATCATACTTCTGTTTCTATTTATTTTTCTCTGCCCAAGTTCATAAAAACTTGCCAGTTTCTCTGAATTCCCTCATATTTGTCATTTGTTGCACAACAATATTTCATTACTTTCATGTACTTCAGGTTTGTTGTTATCATTTTATTTTTGACTATTCATCAAGCAATGGGCACTAACTTTGATTCTGGTTCTTTGTTCACTCCAAGAGTGAGGTTCTCCAAATTTTGGTATATGTGGCATGTACTGAATCTTTCTTTTTTTCTTCTGTCTTTGACTTCTTTGGAATCTATGTCCAATAGTGAGATGGCTGGGTCAAGTGTAGACAGTTTAGTCTCTTGTTTTGCATAATTCTCAACTGTCATTCAATAGTGTTAGACTTCTTCATTGATCCACCAACACTGCCTCACTAAGCTTGTCTTAGGACAACCCCAGCAACATTAAGTTCCTAATTTGCATTGTGTGATGTGTTTCAACTCACTTTTCTCTTGCTATCAGTGATTTGGTATATGCTTTCTTTTGTTTGCTTCTACTTAAATTCCCAGTTTTCAGTCTGTCCCCTTCTCTATTCCATCTTTCCTTCCACTATCAAAATTATTTCCTGAGCATGTCACTGCCCTTATTGAAACTTTCAGTGTCTCTTTACGGAAGACAAGATCAAATACAAATTTCTTAACCTGACATTTAAAGTCTTACACAACCTGGTTCCATGCAATCAATCAATATTTATTAGATGTCGACTATGTGCCAGGTACTGTTTAAAGTGCTGGAGATACCAAAAGATAGCCCCTGATCTCCAGAAGCTCACATTCTAATGGGGGAGACAATGAGCAACAAAGGCGTACAAATATCGCATCAGACATCCATCCCTTTACTCCATATTAATTCTATATTCTAGCCAAACTGGCCCACTTGTTCTAAGAAATCCTCACTCCATGTCTTGCCTTAGTGTCTTTGCAAAGGCTATCCTCTATTCTTGAAATGCACTCTCTCCTTACTTCTGACTTTAAAAATTCCTGGCTTCCTTGAGGCTTAGCTCATATGCAGTCTCCTATGTGATGCCTTTCTTGATTGCTTTAGTTATTAGGCATTAGAGAATATGACAACAAGGATAAGAGTACTGTACTTTGTGTCAGGAAGAGCTACATCAGTCACAAAAGGGTTGAGCATCTATGGGCAATTTACTTAAGCTCCTGAAGCCTGAGATTCTTCATCTCTAAAATAACAAGAATAATAACCATAGTACTTCCCCAACAGTTTTCAGTAACAAATGAAATAATTTATGCAACATACTTTGCAAACCTTAAAGCATTGCATACATGCCATTAGTTATTGCTGCATTTCTTCCTCCTCAAATCGCATGCATAAACATGTATGTATCTGCTTCCATGTTGTACGTCCCCAACCCCCAGCAGAACTTGGCCTCCTTAAGGCCAGAAACAGAATTTCATTTTTCCTTTTTAACCCCGGCATTTAACAGAGCACCTTGAAAATAGTATGGGCTGTAAAAAATGACTGTTGAATTAATTTGGATTCAGTTTTTTTTTCTGACAATTTTCTGGGGTAGGTGAGCATTTTTAATTCTCATTTTTCTGACTATATAAGCAAGTTTTAAAAAGATATAGGGACTTATAAACCAGTTCCTGCTTTTGGAACTGCAGTGCCCTTCCCCTCCTGAACCACAGAATCTGCTTCTAGGTGTCCTGGAAGTCATTATATTGGGTAGTGACCTCTGTTGAAAAGTGTCCTTATTATCATCTATACCAAACTGTTGCTTATCAAACAAACTCTGACTTGCTTGAACTAGTAAGACATCCTGAGAGAGGAAGGGACAGGTATATCAGATGGGTAAAAGAGCTGGCATGTCTGGAACATTTCCCCCTAACAGATATGCTAGGACCTTCTGCGGAAGAGCACCAGAAATGGCTCCTTATCCCTTATTTCCATGGAATCTATTTCCAGGACAGACCTAGTAGGCATAATCTTGGGAGCAATGCTTGTAGAGAAGGGGTCAGCCATACCCAAAGCTAACAGTACCAACTCCATCATATGAGAAGGTAAGCCTAAGATCCTCAGAAAAGGCATTGCCCATGCTCATCCCTACCAGCCCTGATTTTAATCTGAGCCTGAAGGCAATATACAGTGAAGGAAATCTTGGGGAGATGCAACTTGGCAAGTACTTCTACAGATGTTGCAGCCCCTGCCTCTTGCAACTGCAGCTAGTGAAGATGAAGAAAAGATTACTAATTACCAAAGTCCTTTGCTTTGTCAAGTGGCCCCAAATCAGAATTAAATATGATGTTATAAATAGTCATCACACGAAAGAGGGCGTATTGTCATCTTCTTTGCTTCTGAACCCTAAGGATCTTAGAGCCTTTCCATCTAACTTGTAGCTGAAGTCTCCCTTTATATATTAAATTTTATTTGTTTCCTTTTCTTTTTTTTGTTAAAATTAGATGAAGGGGGAAAGAAAAATAAATTTCCTTTAGCTGAAAAATAAAATAAAATCTTAAAAGAATGTGATTTGCTTGAATGTCAACTTTTTTCTATGTATTCCTAAAACAACACTATTCTTTGTACTTACTGAGTGTTTCATATTGTTTTTTATCCATGCATACATTTAAAGAAATAAAAATAATCATAGAAATTCAAACAATGGGTATTTTAAAAAGAGCAGGCTACAAACTGGTTGGACAACTAGATGGTGAAGTGGATTGAGTGCCCAGACCTGAAGTCAGGAAGACTCATCTTCCTGAGTTCAAATCAGTTCTCTAACACTTGAGACCCTGAGCAAGTCACTTAACCCTCTTTACCTCTGGTTCCTCATCTGTAAAATGATCTAGAGAAGGAACTTGAAAAACACCCCAGTATCTTTGCCATGAAAACCCTAAATGGAGTCAAAGGAGTTGAAAGGGACTGAAACAATGGAACAACAACAATCAACTTGTTAGTAAATGCTTTACTGAAACCTATCTAGATTTAAAAATTCCACCCAGATTACATATTTTTAAAAGATTAGCTTGGATGTATAGACAGACTCCACATTCTTGATCACAGAGGAACTGAATGGTGGAAATCAGCATGTAAAGACACCTTCTTTAAATTTCTAATTCCTTATTGATTTGATCACTGAGCCATCACATGGCAAAAAATGAGGCAGACTGATATTCAGCACAAATGGAATGTTAGTGATGGTAATGACTTTTAAAATAGGTATGTCTTTAGGATCTAATTCGTTTCACTCTAATAGTTGGATTCTGAAGGAGCAGTGACCCTCTAAGGTCTTGTCCAAGGGGTCATTTAGTGCGTTACTGCTTGGCCTAGATGGACTTGGTGCCATTCCAGGGGGCTGAGCACATTCTGTTCAATTGAAGGGACCAGTTTACTTCAGAGAATGAATAAAGCACTGGGGAAATCTAGGTCATTGATGTATATAGCCTGGGAGCCTGGAAAATCAATTAGGAGTTAGGCAGGAGAAAAAGTTAGAATTCTGAGTCCTTAGAGCATTGAGAAATAGGCAGAGAGGAAAATAAAAAAGGCAAGTCTAGGCAGATGTTGCTAGAATCCAGATATGAGTCCCTATGTGTTCAGAATGAAAAGACAAGGTGACCAAGAGCAGCAAAGATGCAAATGCCAACTCTCCAGGTAGAGAGCAAAAATAGCCTGAAATCTCAATTTTACTTTCCTTTATTTTAAGCTTGAGCCATATATGGGTTGCCCTTTAAAATGATATTACACTAAGGAAAGATTACAAGACCTCAAAAATAATGGTGTGTGGTGAGTATGTGTGGGTATGTGTGTGTTTGTGTGTGTGTGTGTTGTGTGTGTGTGTGTGTATGTGTGTGTGAACAGACATAGCTAACCATCTATTTGTGGCTGTTACTTTCCTATGGACAGCAAAATCTAAACAGAAAGGGCAGGATAGAAAGGCAATTTGCTAGAGGCCCTTTTCTAGTCTAGAGCAAACCAATTCTGAAGTTGTGGAAACATCCTTACATTTGTCAAGAGTTACCCAGAGATTTCTCATCTGAACTTGGCCACTTTATTATTATTTTCCCTCACATTTAGTAAAATGCTATTTGTGCCACACTGATTTGCAAATTTTGGGAAGTCCAATAGGATGTATTGATTTTAGCCTGCTGCCTGGCAGTCTCTTTTTCCTTTTAACTTATTTTTATTCTAAACTTAATGAATACCTTACTCCCACCAAAAAAGGGCATTTTCTCATCCAGTAGAACAGAAAAGCAGGTTTGCACATGAAATTATTTATCTCACTATGAACTGATTATTATTTTTTAAGTATTTAATAAATTCATCTTGTAACTTTCAATACTACCCTACTTTTCCGTGTTTCTTTCTGTTCTCTTCACACTTAAAAAAAAATCTCAATAATAACTTTTTTTGCTGCCGTATCTCTTTTCCCTCATCCATCTCTACCCTAAAATTACAAACAAAAACCTTGTAAGAAATACAGTCAAGTGAAATAAATTTCCACATTTTATAGTTTTGCGTTCTTCTTTAAGAATGAGAATCAAGGTCCAGGTCACTTCATACAATATGAAGATATAACTAGGGCCAGCATATTTTAAATAATTTGAAGAGGCCTCTGTCAACTAGATCTGACCACAGGTGTTAGCACTCTTTGCTCTTTCTCTTCAGTTGAATGCTCTGTGTAACCTCTTCAGCAGTAGCAGTTATGGACCTAGAATGAGACAAACACCTTTGTTGTCACTAGTGACAGCAAAAAGGGAGAAAGATCAAACTTTTCAGAGGGCACAACCACATTACTCCTTTTAATCTCCTTTGATCTCTCACTGACTCTCTACTCTCTCTTAACTGGTTTATCCCAAGTGATATGGATTTCTTTTTCATAATCTTGCTTCTTTCAATCAAAGGGGAGAAGTACAGGTTCATCCCATCACCATCATCCCAGCTATTTGCTGTTCTGGCTGATCATCCTACTCCATGTTTTTGCAGGTGGTACCAATATACCTCTCTCACTTCTACATCTCTTGTGACCCATTCTTCATCTGATGCTAACATGTGAGATTAGATCAACAGTACATGAACTTCCCAGATGGTTGTCTAATATTAACATTAAAGTACAATGGAAGAAAGCATGAAAAATTACAGATTAAACATCAGGTAATGAATCATAGAACACAGAGGATTCTTTAATACCCATTGCCTTTTCTACCATTCCTGGGTATATTTGTAGTGATCACCATACATAATGTCACCTTTGGCAGGCATTTCCAGGTATAGAAGTTCCCAGATGTCTCTCTTTGATCAAAGTAAAAAAAAAAACAGTCCTTACTATAGGACTCATGATTTTATTCTATGTAAGCAGGTAAAGACTGATATTGCTCATGAAGCACCGGGTGCTAATTTGATCACAGACAAATGGCTGGAAGGGACCTTAGAGGCCATATAATGTAACTCCCTCATTTTACATATAGGGAAACTAGAGCACAGAGAGGATAGCTGGATCACCCACTAATTCATAGAAAAAGACAATTCTGATAATAAGGAACAGGCCTAAGAGCTGAACCCAGATTCTCCAAATCTAGCATTTTCTGTAATACACCAAAAAGAGACACATGACTTCTGAAGGGCTAGGAAAGCTTTGTTTCTTTGGTATGTCAGGGTTGGGGTATAAGTAGCTATTCGTGGGGTCTCAGGAATGCTGCACTAAAGTCCTAAAAATTGTCTTTATCTCCTCTTTGTCCCAAAGAACTCACAGTAAGATCCCGGATCAATCCAACCAGGCACAACATTCACACAAACTGCCTAAGAGGTCTGCTCTGTCCGTTTTGGCTTATAATAATAGCTCCTTATTAATGTAGAAGTAGGAGAGTTAACTCAAGTGGCCTTAGCTCCAGTACAATCCAGGCCCACAACAATCCTCTTTACCATTTGCCTGAAAATTGAAGGATTGTAGTGGATTATTGCTAAGGATCCATCTTGAAGAACATTTTATCAGTGACTAGGATGAATGCAATTCTGACATGAAGTTAGGAAGCACAATTAATGCATTGGATGCCAGAATCAATTTCCATAAGGATTTTGACAGAATAGTGTATAGGGCTGAATTTAAGGAGATTAAATTGAATAGAGATAAATATTAAGTCCTATTCTTAGGTTCAAAAAAAAAAGCTTGCTTAAATAGAAGTTGGGGACAAGAGGTAAGAAGCAACCAAGACGAGTTAATGTGAAAAGGATGTAGGGAATTTAGTAGACAATAAATTCAGCAATGTGAAATGGTAGCCAAGAAATTTAATGGAATCTTAGACTGAATTTATAGAGATACAGTGCCCATAATGAAAAGGTAATAGTCACTTTGAATTCTTCCCTTGTCAGATTACATTTTGATTACTGGGTTCAGTCTGGAGCACTATATTTAAAGTATATTCAGTCACAGGAGAACAACCACAATGCTTTATGGCTGTACTTTGAAAGAGGAGGGACGTTTAGCTCAAAAAGTGAAGACTTGAAAATAATAAAATAATTTATTAAATATTTAAGGGATTATCATATAGAAAAGGGGTTAGATTTGTTTTACTTGGGCTCAAAGTGCAAAATTAGGAAACATGAGTGGCAGCTGTAGAGAAACAGGTTTTAGACTGATACAAGGGAAATTTTTCTAACATTTAGATGTGGCCCAAAGTAGCACAGGCTACTTCAGATGGTGGTGAGAGGTCCTCAGCATTCCAATGAAGGTAAAGTACCACTTGAGAGATGCTAGAAAGGTGATGCTTACTCAGATAGAGGTTAGCCTGAAACTACTTCAGGATGCTGCTCAATTTTGCATATGATTCTAACATGAGTTGTCTTTGACCATTATTTATCATGGACTATCCTTGAAAATGTCCTGTGGAAAGGGTTGCAACTAGTGGATTGAGAATCAAATGAAATTTATGGAAAGAGAGTGTCTCTCTGGCAAAAAGTTAAAGCAATTGTCTAAAAGCAACCTACAATGTGTTTTTAGACCTCTCACTGGCATCCAGTGTGACCTTCAGGGATAAGGCTGGGCAAAAAAAAAAAAAAAGCTCAAGAGTTACACATAATGAACAATTCTGCCTTTAGGTTCCAATATGAACAGAAGTCAGGGACAAGCGTTAAGAAGGACTCAAGACCCCCTTATTTAAATAAGGGTGGCTAGGTGGTGCTGTGAATAGTGCCAGGCCTGAAGTCAGAAAGACTCATCTTCCTGAGTTCAAATTTGACCTCAGCTGCTTAGTAGCTGTGTGACCTAGGAAGGTCACTTAATCCTGTTTACTTTAGTTTTGTCATCTGTAAAAGGTGCTGCAGAAGGAAATGGTAAATGACTGTAGTATCTTTGCCAAGAAAACCCTAAATGGTGTCACAAAGAGTCATACATGACTAAAATTACTGACCAACATTGATATACAACTATTCTCTTCATATCCTTCACTAGGATTACCAATCAATAGAAAATGCTCGAGTTAGAAAGCTAAGAGAAGATAAAAGCTCTAATGTTCTCAAGTGTGGATTTAATGACAGACTTTGTGCCTTTTATTTTAAGTCTAATCCATGAGGACTGAATACATTCAAAGAAGTAAAGCCCCAGAATATTTTAACTTATAAAACTTTTGACCACAGCAACTCATATAGAGTGTGTACTAATTTCAGAACTGAGTCTATTTGTATGGGTGGAAGATGTATTCATTCTAATTAAATTATACTTTTTTTCAGTTGTTGTCTTTCATAATCAAAGAGGGCCAGAATGACATCACTATGTTGGGGTCAATGTACAGTGTGGCTGACTGTGGCTAATCACACCAGTATGAGCTCAGAAGGCTCTACCACCAGTTTGATACAAATAGATTGTATGGGCATTTGGAATATAATGTCTCAAAATTTGTGCACCTCATATTTCTTTTGAATTACTGCAATTCTGCTTTTCTCATAGAGCATGGTACCTTCTTTGATGAAGGCATGCTACGCTAGGTGGTCCTAAGCCAGTGTTTTATGTATCTCACAATCAATTCCAAAGTTCCTTAGAGAGACCTTGAAACTAACCTTGTACAGCTTCTTCTGACCTTCATGTGAGCACTTGCATTGTGTGAGTTCTCCATAAAACAGTCTTTTAAGCAAACATACATTTGATATTTGAACAGCATGGCCAGCCAATCAGAGTTGTGCTCTCTGCTATAGAATATGAATGCTTGACAATTCAGCTTGAGAATGGACCTTAGTGTCTAATACATTATCCTGCCAGGTGATCTTCAGAATCTTCCTAACACAATTCATATGGAAGTGATTCAGTTTTCTGGTTTCACAGGCATACAACAATGAGGTGAGCATAACAGCTCTGTCAACCTTCAATTAATCTGATCAGCAACCTAATACCTCTTCTCTCCCACACTTTCCTCCACAGCCTCCCCAAAGAGAGCTAGTTCCGGCAACGAGCGTATCAACCTTTTCACCTAGGTGACATCCCTGGAGAGTATACTGCCAAGGTGAGTAAACTTATCCACAGCATTCAGAATTTCTCCATTTGCTGTACATGATGATTCTAAATATGGATGGCATGGTTCTGGCTGGTGAAGAACCTGTTTTCTTGGTCTTCATTGTCAGGCTAAAATTAGCACAAGAAGTAGAAAATTGATCCATACTCTGTTGCATCTCAGTCTCAGATGCTGCATTGAGTGTACAATCATCTGCAAACAAAAAGCTGCATACCAACTCTCCAACTTTAGTCTTAGCTTGTAGTCTTTTCAAATTAAATAATTTACTTTCATTGCAGTAGTGGACCTCGATACTGTTTTTATCCTCATTGAAAGTGTTTGACAACATTACTGAGAACATCGTGCAGAAAAATTATGAGAGTAAACACATAGCCCTGCTTCACTCCATTGGTGACTGAGAAAGTGAGACAACATTGTACATCATTAAGAATCCATGCAAGCATGCTGTCATGAAATGGTGTACAATACTGATAATTCTTTTATAAGTGTCACTAGATGATCCTGGGGCCTGCCTGAGTCAGTGATATTTACCCATGAGTGTGTGTACCAATAAAACTGGTGCTGTAAGACTGCTGCATAATAATTTTGTCATTCTTGCTGACATAAAACATGTAAGATTTTTGGTATATGGAGTATCCTTACAGATCTCATGCCACCCCCACGCATACATGGCGATGGAATTTCCTTTACAGCCATAACTAAGAGCAATAGAAAGAAAATAAGTCTAGAGGCCCTGATTCTTTGTTGTTTACAGGCAATCTCCAATGGTTTTCACTAGGAAATGAGTGGAGTCATGGTTTAAAAAATTCAGAAAATCTAAAAACCATCAGTATTTGACTTTTGACTACACTTTGTTCTCACATTGGAATGTGGATATGTCAGATGTTCTTGGATTCCATGGTTCTTCAAAGTAAATCATGAAACCACAACAGACCTTGGAAAGTTACCCAACATTTTAAAATTTATATTTTGTCTGGTTCTCTTAAATCTTGGGGTATTTGATAGGGAAGTTGGATTTTGCTGGAACCCTTCTTGGAATTCTGATCAAATCAAAGTTTAATCTAGATGTCAGAATACTGATGACAAAGCATAATTCCAATGGCTTGGTGGAGAAGAAATGGACTAGTCATTCAGAATGAGACATGAGATTTCAAATATGGACATTCTATTGATTCGTCTTGCTTGACTTTGTTTTACTTGTTATAGTGGAAGTCTTCTATTTGAGGTTGAGGGCAGGGGAAGATGAGTTAGTATAGTAGTAATAATAATGTCTACTAATGTATGTCAACATATTGAGAAAATTAAAAAGGACAGAAGAACCAATAAACCAATTTTGTTACATATATGTATATAGATGGATACATACATATTTAAATATATATCAGTTTCTTACACAAGCTTCTTGTTTTTTTATTCTGAAATGAAATGCATAATTACAATTAAATTTAAAAAAATGATAAACAGTGGGTCCACAATACAGATTTGTTGAGAGTTGTCTGTTTCTAAACTTTATGTGAAAAATACCCCTCAAGAAAGTTCACTTCCTTTTTAGTTACTCTACAAATGAGAGACATCAAAGACCAGCTAATCCCACCCTTTCATTTTACAAATAAGGAAACTAACTGAGAGAGGGGAAGTAAGCTGCTCAAGGTCACACTACTACCAAAAGGTGGAACCACAATTAAATTATGGGTCTTCTAACTTAAAATTCAATGTTTTAAGGAATTCAGAAAGGAAGAGAGATGTGTGGTTGAGCAAGAAGTTACAGGATTGAGAGTCTCTCAAGAGATAGGAAGTTCTGATGCTGGAAACTTTTAAGTAAAAATTAATGACCTGAAGACAGTTTGATGGATTACAAGATTTGCAGCCTTAACTTGAACTCCCAGGCTTCAACTGGCATCTTGGCAAAGACATCTTCTGTATTTGTCTGGGCTAAGGGAAATAAGGTAACTGGATTATGGGTACAAAAGTAAACCCCCTGGAAGTCTAGAGAGAGAGATGAAGTCTTACAGGTTAGGTAGTATATAGGACATGGAGTCAGGCTGAGGGGAGTTTGAATCCTGCCTCAGATACTTGATACCTATGTTGCTCTGGGCTAGTCACTTATCCTTTCTGTGCCTCAGTCTCTTTTTTAAAAAGTTTTTTAAAATTATTTTTACAAATTGATTTGTTTATTTACTTTTAGTTTACAAGATTCAGTTCCACAATCCCTTGAGTTTCAAATTTTCTCCTTCCCCTTATTTGCTTCAAGTTCTTTCTTCTTCTATGTCTGTCCTAACTTCCTCTCACTGAAGAATCTGAAGGAATTAAGAAATGATGGGAAATCTGTAGATGTAGTTCACTTAGATTTTAGCAAAACTTGGGTTAAAATATGTCATACTAGAATGGTTGAGTAGATGACTACATGTATAATAGATAACAATACAATTGGATGCATTCAGGACTGGCTGTATAGACAGACTAAAAGAAGAGTTGCTATTGGTTAAATGGTAATGTAGCAAGAAGTCTCCAGTGGAGTACCACAAGCATCTGTGCACCTTTAACATTATTATCAATGACTGGAAAAAAGACATAAATGACATATTGAACATATTTGAAAATTACACAAATTTGGGAGGAATAGTCAACATATAGGATTACAAAGTAATTATCCAAAATAATCTTAATGGGTTAGAGCACTGGGCTGAATCTTCCAAGATAAAATTCAATCAGAACAAATTAAAGTCTTGCATTTCAGTAGAGGAAAAACAATCTTCACAAGTATAATATTGGGAAGCTATAGTTAGACAGTAATTGATCTGGAAAAAAATATCTGCAGCTTTTACTGAACCACAAACAGTTTGAGTCAGCAGTGGGATGTGGCAGTTAGAAAAGCAATGCTGAAATAAGAAGGGCACAGTTTCCAGAAATAGGAAAATGATAGGCCCATTGAGTTCTGCCCTTGTTAGACTTTATGGGCACATGGTGTTCAATTCTAGGTTCTATGCTTTAAAAAGGACATTGGTAAGCTGTAGGATGTCCATAGAAGAGCAGCCATAATCCAGTGGATTTTTTAAAATGTTTATAAGTGATCCAGTTCAATAATGATGATGATGATGACGATGATAAGACAATGTCCCCTTTTAGTATGAATATATGACCCTAATGAAGAAGATAAAACATTTACACAGATAAAAAAGAATATATGGGCTACACTGAACTTGAAATCATAATAGCTGGACCCATAGCTTGACTCTAATCAATTACCACCTGTGAGACCTTGAACAAATTGTTTGATATCTCTGGCCTTTACCCTCATCAGCTGTAAAATGAAGGTGTTATCCAGGTCTTCCTTACTATTAGTATAGTTCTGATAATGGAAGTAGTTTATCTGATCTCCCTGTTAGATGTTATGCTCCAAGAGGGCAGGAATTATTTGGGGTTATATCCTTACTTCTCTGGCCCCTAGGAGATTATTCCACAAATTAAAAAGCTGTAACGAAATCCTTGGAGATTTAAATTGAATGAGACAATGATCACAATAATTCTAGCTATAGATGGATGTGAATGGGTAAAGGAAAAAAATGAGACTACTTGCAAGGGGAAAAAAAAAGAAGACACATAGTGTTTCTTTATAATTGATATAATGTCAGGTATTCTCTAGTAGATGAGTGGTCACTGTGGATGAAAGTTTTAAAAAAAATTGGAAAAATATAAATGGCCACTTGAAAACAAGCAAATCCCTTAAGAAAAAAAAATGGAGTTTAAACCACTCTGAGGTGTCCTTTATTTCTTACAAACTGATGAAGTTGAGAACCATCAGTGTGAAAATGAGTGTAAGAAGACAGGTACATATGTGCTATTTTGGTTGGGCTTTGAAGTAATCCAACAATTCTGGATTTTTAATTTTTAATGCATCAAAAGGTGCTTAATTCTCAGTACATTTGACCTAATGATCCCACACTGGGCATGTACCTTTCAGGAAAGTAAAAATAGAAACACTGGTCAAATAGCCAAGTGTCAAATGATGCCTGCACCTCTCCCAAGTCCTAAGAAAGAAGATTAAAATATAATTAAGTAAAATTTAACAAACAAAATAAATAAAATAGAATAAAATGTTCACATGCATTTTTTTCTAAGTAATTTGAAGCTCAACAGAGAATGTTATATATGGTTTAGTGGCAGCATTTCTCTTTGAGTTTTATACCACTGGTCTGATAGATATCAAAATTTTCATAGCAGTATTTTTCATGGGAGCAATAAACTGAAAATAATATGCATGCCCACTGATTGGAGAAAGACTGAAAACAAAACTATGGTATATTAAATTATGTAATATTGCCATACAGTAGGAAATAATGAAGATGAAGAATTCTGCAAAACTTGGAAGGATGTGTATGTATGATACAGAGTATAATAAAGAGAACTTGAACAACAATAGCCATGAGCATTACAATAAAGAAAAAATTGCAAAGATCATCAAAATAAGTTGAACTCTGAGTAATAACAAAAACGATGAAAATCTTAAAGAAATAATGAAACATTTCTCGCCTCTGAGTTCAGACAGGTGGAGGATAATTAGAACAAAATATTGTACACATGTGTTGGTTTTTCTTGTTTAATTGTTTTTCTTTCTCACAAATGGGGGTGTAATTATTCATTGATGGGATGAAATAACAATGAATTAAAGACAAGTCATAAATAAAAGATGTTTGAGTGCTTAAGTGCTCTGTTGACTTCATAGGTAATTAGTATCTTTAAATGTGGAAAATATTTAACCTAACGTGAAATTTTTATCCCGGAAATGACCTTACATCAGATTCCTAATTCTAGAAGTACATCATCATTTTCCTATCATATTTAAAGGAACGGATTATGAATTCATCTGAAAAAAAAATAACAAACAAAGGTTTTTGTGGTCATTTTGGGAGTTTTTCCCAGATATTCATATCTATCTCCTCTAATAGAGGAAAAACATATCAATGAGGAAAAAAATGTCCAGTTTAAAAAGAGAATTGTCTATTCCTTACCTGAAAAATTTGAGTCAGTATTCTCACTTGCCGTAAAATAGGGGCAAGAAGATTTGAGCAACCATTGCATAATAATGTTGAAATAGGAACAATATTTCACTCCATCTTCAACTTAACATCTAACGGCTTAGAAAGAGAAGATCCCAAGAGACATATAAATGCACCAGGATGGAAATTGCTTCATCTCCAGTTTAAAATCATTACTTTCTTCAAGACCTCATCAATAAAGCAGTGGTTTAAGTATCTGCAATATAAGAATGGTCATTTAAGTAGATTGAATATGAAAGGTGCTCTTTGGCCTCTCTTTCCTCCTCCCAAATATCTTCTCAATTGCGTCTGCCCTCCACCATCACTACCATTATCACCATCACCATCATCATCACCACCACCGCCACTATCTTTAGAATTCCTCATTATCAAAGTCACCTTTGCTTAGAAAACAACATCAATAACATTGTTTTTATAGTGCCATTATATAGCTGCTTATTTGAAACATTCCTTTAGATTTCTCCTATTAACATAATACTATCAACTCATTTTTCATGTCAGTAACTTAGAAAGTAAAGAAAGCCCAACTATGAAGAAATGAATTTGAACGCAGTGACATTTCATTCCATGGGAATCTTCCACACGTATATATGTACTTTCATTTGACACTGCTATCACCTCAATCTATTACCTATCCTGTTATCTAGCTTTCATTTCTTCTCCACTCTCAAATCTATAGAAAAATTAATCTATGCCCTCTTTCAAAACTTCTTTAATACCTAATCATTTCCCAGTACTATTTATGTTCTCATCACACAACTGAAACTTACTCCAAAGTGGTCACTTTCTCCTGACAAATCTGGGGCTTTTATTCCTGTCTTCATTGTACTTGACTTCTCTGCAGCATTTGGCCCTGCTGAGCACTGCTATGTAGTCTGGCTTACATAAAACTGCATTTTAGTGGTTCTTTCCTTCCTCTGACCACTCTTTTTCTACACACCCTTTCAGTTTCCTCTTCTCAGTCAGTCAGGCATTCAGTCAAATATTAATTCCCTACTATGGGCCAAGCACTATGATAAATAAAGAGTGCAGGATTTCCCTTCTTCACTCCACCTCAGGATGTGTCCTTAGACCTTTTCTCTCCACATTATCATTCATGGTGATCTTATTCACTTTCTCCTTTGTAGATTTTATCTACTCCAGTGCCTTTATTTATTACTTCTAAGCCAATAACTCCCAGATCTCCCTTTCCACAGGACACCTCTCTCTCTCTCTGTCTCTCTCTCTCTCATACACATACACACACACACACATACACACACACACACACACACACACACACACACTCATACACACACGCACACATACATGTCCTATATTTCTAGGTGCCTTCCAAGCATCTATTCCTTGCCTTTCCAATAGGACCTGGAGGAAGCTAGTGGCACAGTAAGTAAGAATAATGGGCCTAGAAACAGAAGATGTGAGTAAAAATCCGTCTTCAGATACTTCCTAACTGTGTGACTGTGACAAGTCACTTAACCCCTATTTGCCTTAGTTTGCTCAACTGTAAAATGGGGATAATAAAATAGAGAGTCAGTCACATATTAGATATTTAATAAATATCATGGCAACCCCTCTAGCTCAGACTTTCATTTCCTCTCATCTAAAATGCTGTAACCATCTCCTAGCTTGTCATTGCATTCCAATGTTTTCAATCTTTCACGATAGTATTCAGAGAATCTTCCCCATGCATTGCTCTGACGGTGTCAGTTCTCCATATAACAACCTTCATCAGCTCCTTACTATCAAATAAAGTGTAAGTCGCTGATACAGGCATTTCAGTCTTCCAAAACCTTACTCACATTTAACATATCTGAACTCATCACCAACTACTTCCTTTCAAGTATTCTGCCTTCCAGCCAAACTGGCCTACTATCCATCTCTCATTCTTTCCCTGCCAGGATTCCCCTTTGTCCTAACCTTCGCTCATACTGTTTTATATGCTTAGACTGGAATCCATATATCTTCACTTTTCTTTCTTCCTTTTTTTCAGTTCATCCTTTCTTTAAAGGCCCAATTGAGATGCTACCTTTATCATTGTCTGTCCTGATCACCAAGTCTTTCCAGCTAAAAATGATGTTTTCTTTCCCAAATTTCTCATAGATATTAGATTATAACTCTCTTACAGCTCCCATAATACCCTCCCTTGTATTGTAGCTATTTGTAAACATGCTTCACACATTCCCCATCACTAGGTTATAAGTTCCTTCAAGGTGGTATCCATCATATCTATCTTTGTATCCCCAGAACCTAGCAGAGTACCTTGCATATAGGTGGCTGAATTGACAAGCACACAGAAAACACCAATAGTTCTCCATTGATTGACCTCTTGAATTGCATTCAGCAACAAAAATAAGAGAGGAAATTTCAAGAAGGGATTTGAAAATCAAAAGCAGACTGGATGAAAGTATCACTTGAGCTTAATGACATCAGCTTAGATTCAGGTAAAATTTTAGAAGATGTGACTGAAAGCCCTTTGGAGGGGATATTTGACTAGGAAACCAAGGAATACAATTTTTCTTAAAAAAAATAACACCTGGCTTAATTGAAAAGGATAGTAACTTCAACACTTATTTTCATTAGGTCATTTATTTCATTTCTTTGATCTTCTAAGCAAGTGGGGATATGCTTATTTTGAGGGAAGATTTAGTGCAACTTAGGCCTAAATAAAAGGTGAGATTGATTTTTCTCCCACAAGTAAGATGATCCTATTTTCACAGATAGAATCCAGAAGGCCCACAGTAAGAGGTGAAAGCTGTTTCTATTTCTGTCCAACTCTTCACAGAGCTAATTTTGCCCAACACAGTTTGCAATTTCAGCCAAACATCTAATGATCTGGGCAGGCTTTGGTGAAAACTTTATTTCAGTCTGTGACATTGCTGAAAGATTAAAAAGTAAAATGCCTGCTGTGTCTTCTAAATGTCCCCTACATGTCCACAACATTCGTGATAGCTTATAGAGAAAACCAGTCCAAATTTCTGCTCTGTAACTTGGACCATTTAATTTGAGAAGCTGTGCTCTAAACATGGCAGTGGGGTGAAGTAACAGACCTAGGAAGGAAAGAGCCTAATTTGCACATTTTAGTACTACAATGCTGTGAAAGCAGTGGTGGAGTATAAGAGGATGATAGTAGTAGAATAAAACAATGATATTTAATCACAAGTACTCAAATGGATTTGATATCTCAACTAGGATTTTCCCTCTGAAAATGTAGCTCGCAATATATCATTTGTAACTCTTATTCATGTCTTACAATACGTTTGATTTAGGGGATATATGTGCTAGGAATCTTCAATTTTTCTTGAAATCATAAGTATGATACTGAATCACATGAGTGATCTGTTATCTTTCCCTCTTGTCTTGTGAGTCACTTACCTTATTTTAATTCATAGTAGTGCTTGCCCCTATTTTTTGTATGTTGCAGCCTGCTCATACCCACCACATCCTACCAGGATTCCCCTTTGTCCTAACCTTCGCTCATACTGTTTTATATGCTTAGACTGGAATCCATGTATCTTCACTTTTCTTTCTTTCTTTTTTTCACTTCATCCTTTCTTTAAAGGCCCAACTGAGATGCTACCTTTATCATTGTCTGTCCTGATCACCAAGTCTTTCTGTTGTCCTTTGCATTATCAGTTGTTTACTTAGGAAAGCAGCATAGACTTTTTGGAAATTTTCTGTTTCAAAACAAATTGTAAATTTATTTTTAAAATATGTCTATAAATTAAAAATAAAATCATTAATAATAACTTTAGACTATTTTTGAAAGGTGAATAAATGAATGTTTCCTAAGGCCTGACTGTAATTTGTTTTGAAATCACCTGGATGTCAATGTCAAAATCTTAAGTAAAAAAGATAATAGAAAGGAAACATAAAAAGAGAAGGGATTGAGACAAGAAGGGGGAGAAGAAGAGAGAAAGAAAGAGAATGGAAGAGAGAGAGGGAAAGAAAGTGAGAGAGACAAAAGACTGAGAGAAGAGAGGAAGAGAAAACAGACAGGGGAGAGAGGGAAAAGGTAAGAGAGAGACAAGGGTGAGGGAAAGGGGACAAAAGACAGAGAAAGAGAAGGAACAAAGGGAGAGGGGGAAACAGGAGGAGAGGAGAAAAGAGAGAGGGAAATAAGGAAAAAAAAAAAGAAGCTCTGCCAGGCAATAGTCTGGAAAAGGGGGAAAGACTGAGGTGTAAACCGCCCTGGTCTGATTCTTTCATTTAACTAACATTTATTAAGAACATCTTATTATCATGATGACTATGCTTACTTCTGTGAAGATAGAAAAGAAAAACCCTGTAGTATAGTGCAAAGAATGAAAAGACTGGAAGTCTGGATCTCTGTGACCTGCACCTAGTTCTAACTCAGAGTAATATGCACCCTAGCCTAAAAGAGAACCAGACCTAGTGAGAGTAAGCATCTGTTTTCTCTTAAGATTTTGACATTGACATCAAGGTGATGTAAAATGATGTAAAATAAAGTATATGTGTTATAAGTGCCTATAAGAAGCCACTATTTCTTTCTTTTATTTACTTTTAGTATACAAGATTCAGTTCCACAATCCCTTGAGTTTCAGATTTTCTCCCTTCCCTTCCTGCCCTCCCCCCATGGTGGCATGAAATCATGTATAGGATCTGTAAATACTTTTACATTGTACAATTGTCTGGTTATATAGAAGGGTTGTAACCAACGAGTGAACACTTGGAAAAAAGAAACAAAACCAAACATGAAAAAGAACGATAGCATGTATTGCTTCAGTCTCCATTTAAACTCTAGTCTTTCTAGATCTTTCTCTGAATATAGATATCTCCTTCCATCCTGAGACTTCTAGAGTTGTCTTTTAGCTATGCGTTGCTGAGGAGAGTCCAGTTTATCAAGGTTGGTCATCACACATACGATGTGTGTGTGATTGTGTACAAATTTTTCCTGGTTCTGCTCTTCTCACTTAGCATCAATTTGTATAAGCCTCTCCAGGTAATTATGAAGTCCATCTCCTTCCCATTTCTTATAGCACAATAGTATTCCATCACATTCGTATGCCATAACTTGTTCAGCCATTCCCCAGTTGATGGGAATCCCCTATATTTCCAGTTTTTTGCAACCAGAAAGAGAGCTGAAATAAGTATTTTTGTACATATGGATCCTTTTCCCACTTCTATGATCTCTTTGGGGTATAACCCCAACATTTATTGCTGGGTCAAAGGGTATACAATTATTTATAGCCCTTTGGCCATAGTTCCAGATGGATCTCCAGAATGGTTGTATCAGTTCACAACTCCACCAACGATGCACTAGTGTTCCAGTTTTTCACATCCTCTCCAGCACTTGTCATTTTCCTATTTTGTCATCTTAGCCAATCTGACTGGTGAGATTTGGTACCTCAAAGTTGTTTTGATTTGTATTTCTCAAATCAATAGTGATTGAGAGCATTTTTCCATGTGCTTAAAGATATCTTTAATTTCTGTCTCTGAAAATTGCCTTTTCATATCCTTTGACCATTTATCAATTGGGGAATGACTTGTGTTCTTATAAATTTTACTTAAATCCCTGTATATTTTAGAAATGAGGCTTTTATCAGAGACACTGGTTGTAAATATTCTATCCCAATTTTCCACTTCCCTCTTAATCTTGGTTACATTGGCTTTGTTTGTACATAAACTTTTCAATGTAATATAAACAAGGTTATCCATTTTGCATTTTATAATGCTCTCCAATTCTTCTTTGGTCATAAAGTCTTCCTTCCTTCATAAATATGATAAGTAAACTATTCCTTGAGAAGCCACTATTTCTTGTCTAATCAGAGTAGATGAAAGAAAAAAAAAATTCCTTTCTTCTTGCTATCAACTCTATTGGCTTCTACTAAGTTTCCACAAAGGGTTGGAGACGGAGAAAGAACATTTTCTGCATTACAAATTCTATGCCACATGGAATTGACATTTGTTCTCCTTGGGGAGGGAACATTGCCCTCCCCAGAACAGGAACAGATCAGTGTTGAATAGACATAGTTTCTTTCTTTTAACAACAGAAGGTTACCTTCTCATTCCAGTTAAATGGTCCATCACTGTCTCCTTGTCCAACAAAAATTTTTTTTCTGACTGTAGCTAAGGGGTAAAGCAATATTATATATACCTTTCCAAATTTCTAGAAGGTACTGAAGTATAAAACAATAATTATATCATTAAGAATCTGAGAATGAATAAAAGTCATTCCCCAATTGATAAATGGTCAAAGGATATGAACAGGCAATTTTCAGAGGCAGAAATTAAAGTTATCTATAAGCACATGAAAAAATGCTCTAAATCACTATTGACTCAAGAAATGCAAATTAAAACAGATTTGAAGTACCACATCTCACCAATCTGATTGGCTAAGATGATAAAAAAGGAAAATGACAAATGCTGGAAAGGGTGTAGAAAAATTGGAACGCTAATGCATTGTTGGTGGA
>JAQQSU010000107.1:0-17913 GCA_028627135.1 Pseudochirops cupreus | reverse complement strand
GCCGCCATCCAAAAATGTGTGCTTCTAACTGCCCTCCCCCTCAATCTTCCCTCCCTTCTATCATCTTCCCTCTTATCTCCTTCCCCCCAACTTTATTGTAGGATAAAGTATCCAATTGAGTGTGTACATTATTCCATCCTTAAGGCAAATTCAATGAGAGTAAGATTGATCCATTTCCTTTTGGCTTCCTTTTCTTCCCCTCCATTGTAACAGTTTCCTCTTGTCTCTTTCATATGAGATAATTTACTCTATTCTGTCTCTCTCTATCTCCTGTCATTATATTCCTCTCTTACCTCTTAATTTTATTTTTTAGATATCATCCCTTCCTATTCAATTGATCCTGTGCCCTGTCTATGTATACATGTACACATATATACACACACAAGTATTTATATGTACACACACCCTCCTATATAAACATATGTGTGTATACATATGTACGTATATATTCCCTTCAACTATCCTCATATTGAGAAAAGTCTCATGACTTATAATGATCATTTTTCTATGTAGGAATATAAATACTTCAACTTTAAGAAGTTCCTTATGATTCATTTTCCCTCTTTACCTTCTCGTGCTTCTCTTGCTTTTTATATTTGAACATCAAATTTTCTATTTGATTCAGGTTTTTTCATCAAGAGTGCTTGAAAGTCCTCTGTTTCATTGAATAGCCATATTTTCCCCTGAAACATTATATATTTAGTTTTTCTGGGCAGATGATTCTTGGTTTTAATCCTAACTCCTTTGACCTCCAAAATATCATATTCCAAGCCCTTTAATCCCTTAATGTAGAAGCTACTCCATCTTGTGTTATCCTGATTGCATTTCCACAATTGTAAAATTGTTCCTTCCTGGCTGCTTGTAATATTTTCTCCTTGACTTGGGAATTCTGGAATTTATCGATGATATTCCTAGGAGTTTTCTTTTGGGGATCTTTTTCAAGAGGTGACCAGATGAAAATTCTTTCAATTTTTATTTTGCCCTCTGGTTCTAAAATATCAGGGCAATTTTTCTTGAGAATTTTTTGAAGGATGATTTCTAGGTTCTTTTTTTTTATCATGGCTTTCAGATAGTCCAATAATTTTTAAATTATCACTCCTGGATCTATTTTCTAGTTCAATGGTTTTTCCAATGAGATATTTTTCATTGCCTTCTATTTTTTTCATTTGTTTGGATCTGTTTTATAGTATCTTGATTTCTCATAAAGTCATTAGCTTCCATTTGCTCCAATCTAATCCTGAAGGGATTATTCTCTTCAGTAAGCTTTGAAATTCTTTTTTTCCAACTGGCAAATTTGGCTTTTTAAGGCATTCTTCTTGGGCCTCTTTTGCCATTTGAGTTAATCTATTTTTTAAGGTGTTATTTTCTTCAGTCAGTTTGTTGACCTTCTTTTCATGATTTTCTTGCATCATTTTCATTTCTCTTCCCAATTTTTCCTCCACTTCTCTTACTTGATTTTTGAAATTCTTCTTGAGCTCCTTCATGGTCTGTAACCAGTTCATATTTTTCTTGGAAGCTTTTTATGCAGGAGTGTTGACTTTGTTGTCTTCCTCCCATTCCATGCTTTGATCCTTTTTGTCCCCAAAAAGAAATCTAAGATTTGATTGTCGTGCTTGCTTTGCTTCCTCATGTTGCCACTCATTTGACTTTTGAGCTCTTTGCCAAGGTAGAACTCTGCTTCTAGAGAGTAGAGCTTTGTCCCAAATTGCTGGGGTTTTTTACAGCTGCTGGAACTATTAGGAGGGCCCCAACAAGCTCTGGCCTACTGGCCACATACTCCAGGACCTCCACCCAAGACAGCAATCCAGATCCAAGCAGGTTAAAGCAAGAGTGATTACCCTCTGAATGGTCATTTAGTCCACCTACAATCTGCAGGCCAGGATGTCTGGAGGCAACCACATCAGACCGAGGCTTCAGCTGCTGTGATTCCACTACATCTTGCCCCAGGGGCAGGGGCCAGACCACTCCCTTCCTTTCCAACAGAGTTCCTGACTGACTTTTTACTTGCTCTTTGTTGTTTATGGGTTAGGGAGTCTGGAAACCACCACAGCTGCTGGTTATTCATTCTCCTGAAGTCTGCTCCTGTAGCCAATGGTCTGGGCCACCTTGGGGCCAAAACTGGGTGGCTCTTGTGGGACTCTGCTCTGCTTCCAGCATGCTGTGATGGACCCCTCCTGTAGGCCTTCCGGACTGCCTTCAGAGGGAGATTTGTTTCTCTCTGTCACTTTGTGGGTTCTATAGCTCTTAAATTTGTTTAGAGTTGTAATTTATAGGTATTTGAGGTGGTTATTGGGGAGAGCTCACAGAATTTCCTGCATCTATGCAGCCATCTTGGCTCCACCCCCCCTTTCCATCCAAAACTTTTTCATTAAAATATACTTTGATTCTTTCTGCAGCACCAAAAATCAGTAGAACATTGGTAGAAATATTACTTTTTAATCATCTGGTTTTTTTCAATTTAGAGATAGCCTAATTTCGTACAATACCTTTTTGTTTTTCTAGTATCTCTTCTTCTCAAACGAAATGTTGTCAAATAGTTGGGCCTTCCCCTGGGTGCAACCTCTACCCTCACTCCCCCACCCCTGCCAAGGTATAGTGCAGGAAGAAAAGATGGGCTGATCTGGAACATTTGCACAATAAATAATCTTCATTTGAATAATGTAGATCAGTCACAATGATACATTAAAGGAAGCCACAACAAGCCTTTCCTATGCTTGGATTTATCTATGTGCCTGAATTAGAATATTTTCTTGAGAAACAAATGTTCAGTGTTCAAATCCGATGGAAATTGAAGGCTGTTGTCCTCACCAATTCTCCTTTAAAAGAGGTGTTTTTCCTCCCCACCCAACTCCACATGAATATTTTTCTCCTTTGACACAAAGTTATTAATAACGTGTTATATTTTTGGTCCATAAAGTTCTACAGTGCAAAGAGTGAAAGACCAAGCATATAACCTTTTCCATGGATTTAATCAAAGCACCTTTCCTATTTAAGAAAAATATTAGCTCAACATAGACTTCTTGTATTCTGCTGTTTGGGAGTGTGGTCTGTGGGTGATCACTAATCCCACACCAAAAAAAAATAAAAATCAGCAGCATTGCTAGGATGTTAATTAAGCACATGGAAAAAGGTGGTAGAATATTCTAAGGTAGTATTCTGGACAACATCTAAGTCAATCAAATGATTTGGACTCTAGAGTTAAAATACAACAAGACACTCTTGGACCATAAAATGCAATGAAAACACAAGTTAGGAGATCAAAAGAATCATCTTCAAAGTTCAAAGGAAAATGCTAATCTACTCTAGACTTCACAGCCACCAAGTCAGAAACTGAGGAAAAACAAAAAGTGTCTAGACCTTAATCTTCTTACCCAGTTCCCTTCCTCTCCCTTCCCCCAGGGTTTGCCCTCTTATTTTTCAAGCAATAAGGGGGGAAAAAAACAGCTCCCTCAAAGGGTGAATCTAGTTCAAGAACTTTCGGAGACAGTATCTAATTTATAAAACTTTGAATGGGAAAGGGGGAAAAAGGAAAGGAAGAAGGAAGGAATAGGAATGAAAGGAAAGGACTGAGGAGTTCCCTTCCCTATAAGCAATGAGTAGGCATAGTATCCCTCATTGCTTTTCCCCAGACATAGCCATCTACCCCTAGTGATACCTACAATGATAACCTATAGTGATAAACATATGTGTATATGTGTTTCTATCTATCTATCTATCTGTCTATCTATCTATCTATCTATCTATCTATCTCTGTCTATAAGGCAGGTTTATTGAGGCCAAAATACCAAGATAAGGTCAAGCAATTCTAACTTCATTATGACTGATTTTCTCTTATCTATTTCCTTGAATGAAAGATTACAACTCAAAGTAAATAGCTAAGCATCTATTTTCTCAAGAAGAAAGTAAGCAGGTTGAAAACAGCTGGCATTAGATGATCTTAAGCAGGAGGGGTTATAACTATTTTTTTTCACTTAAAGGATTCATACACCAATGTTTAGATTATTATATGAATTACTTGTCAAAACAATAATAGGGGAAAGTAACAAATGTTGGAGGGGATGTGGAATGGGACAGTAATTCATTGTTGGAAGAATGGTGAACTGATTCAGTCCTTTTGATCAATCTAGAAATATGCCCAAAGAGTTATTAAATTGCCTAGACACTTTGACCAAGCAATACCACTACTTAGTCTATTTCTTAAGATAATTAGGGAAAAAGGAAAAGAAGCTATAAGTTCTAATGTTTATAGTAGGCAAAGAATTGGAAGCACATTATTTAGGGAATGGCTGAACAAGTTGTAGTATATGATTGTGATGGAATATTGCTGTGCTATAAGAGATGATCAGTTCAATGATTTTAGAAAAACATGGAAAGACTCACACAGAATGATGAAGAAAGAAATGAGCAGAACCAAGAGAGCACTGTATATAGTAATAGAAACATTGTTTTAAGAAAGACTTTGAATGAATAAGTTATTTTTACTATTATGAATATTTAAATTAATTATAAAGAACATGTGAAGAAAGACACTTTCTGTATCCAGAGAAAGAACTAACAAGTACAAGTATGTGTAGTATAATTTTACATATATATGTTTATGCATATATGTGTGCATATGTATATGTGTGTATACCTATTTATGTCTAATGATAGTTATCTTTTGGGTGGGAGGAAAGAAATTTACTTGATAATTTTATTGCATAATGTATTTGAAAGGAATAATAAGTTGTACATAGAAGATGTGCAGTTTCATGTACAGTCACCTTTTTATTGTACTACATTATGAAAGTATTTAGTTTATTCCATAAGAAAAAATGAAATTTCATAATAACAATAAAAACAACCAAGTAGGCAAAGCTGATATGGGTCACATCTCACCGTTCTGCTTGGTCAAGTGATAGTGACTTAGACTCCAGACTGCTCTTCATGTCTGTTGATTTCTCACTGTTTGCTGTTTTCCTTAGACTTTTCTAGCTCTTCATAACCTTGAAGAAAGCTGCCTCATATATAGAGACTTTGGGAAGGTTATCTTAATATAGATTCTGTAAGACCTGGGCTTCCAAAGTGCAGAACCGGGAAAAACAAAACACACATCATGACAATCATCAGAGAGAAAGTAATTCTGTATGTTTATAAAATAGGGGAACTTGTTCAGAACTTCTTTTTTTTTTTTTACTCCTGTTGAACATGATTCAACTCTGTCCTTCTGTATGAGTGTTCTTACTCACTTCTGGATTAGTTCCTCAAGCACTGATCTCTTGGATATGGGTCTTTTCTTCATTGTTTCTTTGAAACCATTGATATCACAGAAGACACATTTGTGACTGTCTATGGCAAGCATTGGTTGGAGAGCAGAGGTGGAGGCCTTTAATGAGAACTGGCCTTAGTCTCTGATGGCTACATTTATATCTGAGAATGGAATTCTAGGGTCCCTACACTTAATAGCTGGTGAGAGATAGTAATCTCACAATATAGTACCTGAATGATCTGAATGCCATTAATTCTGCAGAGGTTTACTCTTTGAAGAAAAATTTGGACCCTGATTGATTAAACTTATTACTGATTCAAGGTCTCCTAAGTTTCATCAAAAACACTGATTATATTATCCCATAATTCTGAATGCTTTCTTTTATACTCTTTTCATGTCTACAGAGAATTAAAAGTTATCATTATAATAATTTATATATATTTATATATATATATATATAGTTAAAGCACACAACTTTAAATGATCATATACATTAAATATATAAATAGTAAATTCATCTCTATTTTCTGCTAAGATTCAAGCATTTACTTTCATTTGAAATTATATTATTAAAAGGGAAAATACTAAGGAAAAGAGGTCAAGTCAATATCTGCTTTATAGGAAATACAAAAAGGAATAGGTTAGAATCAGGTGAACCTTGAAAGCAGTGTCCTTCTTTATCCCTCCAATAGTAAAAAAAAAAAATCATCAGAAAATTTGATGAGTCTGAATAGATTATCTGGCAAAAATAATTGAAAGAAAAAATTCCAAGTTAGTTCTACTAATCTTAACATTACACAAGAAAAGGACAACTCATTGCAAATTTGTGTCATTGCCTTAAGCACATCTCTTACTTGCTTTCCTATAATTCCTTTCCACCCACAGGCATAGGTACCTGGCATTCTAATAACTCTCACCACCTGTCAAGGACAGATAATAAAGTTACCAACTTCCAATTGAAAATTCATTTTGGTACTGATCTTCCCAGAAGTACATTTTAAAAGAAAACTGGCCAAGGACAGTGCTTAAGGAAAAGTAATGGTAGAATTTGGGTAAGTGTAACATCTGGCTTCAAGGAAATCATTTTAAATCCCACAAAAGTATATCACATAGATTGAAACATAAACCAGCTATGTATAGGGCTAGCCCATAGAGGAAGGAAGGAATACCTCAAAATCCACAATTTGTGTAATATAAGCTGAACTGGATAGTTGCAAAATAGGACAAGTAGAAGGAACAATGAAATGTTAATTATATTAACAATCAAACAATTATGGAATAGTAGTTTAAATTAATCAGAGGTGGGTGGATCTATATTATAAGTAGAAGGAAAGAGAATAAACATTTATCAAATGCCTGCTATTTACCAGGCAAATATAATAACATTTGATCATCAGAACAACCCTGAGAGGTAGGTGCTATTATTATCCCATTTCATAGTTGAGCAAACTGAGGTAGAAAGAAATTAAGTAAATTGTTCAGGGTCATAAAGCTAGGAAGTGTCTCGGGCCATATTTGAACTCAAACCTTCCTGACTCTAAGCCCAGAGATCTATCCACTATGCCAGTTATCTGCATGAGTAAGCTCATGAACTCCATGAACCAAAAAAAAAATTTAAAAAAGGATAATCTCCAAAATAATCACTAAGCAGATGCTTGTAGGATTAAATTATTTAGAAATACAGTTGAATGTAAAAACAAAAGGTCAAAGAATGGAACATATTTAAAATCAGAGGATCATAGAATTTATTATTAAGTGGGCCTTTGTCATCAACTAACATAAGTTATCTCTCATATGATAGCCACTGTCTATAGGCCTTTATTTCATCTAAGTGAAAGACACAATTGACATGGAGGGAGAAAAAAGTTGGTTATAGAATAGCATATCTGAATATAATTGGAAATGTAGCAGGGCTGGTTGAGGTCAATTGTTAGAACATGATGACAATAAGGTTGAGGCCACAGGATAAAATGAAGGTGAGTCATTTCACTATGCAATCTTTAGTGGTCAGAGGCCACAGTTACTCCTTCAACTCTGATAGCAATCTAAGAATTATATGCAATTGCTGACCAAGAGAAAGTACTGAAGAGAATGGATTCCCTGTGTGGAAATGCCAACCAAGTCCTGATGGCAGGGACTCAAAAGTGTTGAGTATAAGCAAGGAATGTTCCAATATTAGAAGCACAGCTTGGCTGAATTGGGAGGGACTTCGAAAAACTTCTGGTTTCTAGGCTAACCCACATCTAAAAATGGATGTCTTTTACAATCCATTTAACAAGTGATGATGCAGCTTGATAATCTAATGAGAGGGAAGTCATTATATCCACTTGTGGACAGCTCCAAATATTAGGGAGTCTTTCCTTTATAAGCCTAATTTTGTGTCTTTGAACTTTCTGAATATTACTCCTATTAATACTCTAAATAAACTCCTCAAGCAGCTGAAATCTTAACCCTCTTCAACATAAGAGCCCATGAAATATTTGAAAATAGGGATTGTATATTCTAAGAGTTTTCTCTTTTCTAGGAGGAACATTGTCAATTCCTTCGAGCAATTCTCAGGAACTTGAGCCTAGGAATTCCTCCACAAAGGACTAGCATATATCACATCAAGAACTTTCCTTTCTTGTTGCAGTTGTACAAGGAAACCCTGAGCTCCAATTTTTTCCTAGAAGTATTCTCTGTTGCATGTAATTTCACCCATTCATCATATCAGGCTATGGATTCTAGACCAGTACTTAAACTCATTGACATCTTTACCTATCTTTTGAAGTCTTACAAAATTTCTCTATAAATTCTGGCAACATGCCACTCTTATATATGATATTTATAACCCTATTTCAGATATTGAATAAGTTAAAATTCATAGGACTGTGTATTTAGAACTGAAGTGATCTTTGAAGTTGCTTAGTCCAGGGGTCAATCAGAGGCTTAGGGCTCATGGACCCCATGGGACCAACAAAATGTTTGAGTGAGGCGTGAATCAGATTAAAATATAATTGAGAAATAGCTTAAAAATGAAATACAATAAAATATGTCTATTAATATTAATATATGGTTTCCTAAGTCAATATGTAGCATACAGACATCCTTACATATTACAGTTTAATGACTCTCATATCGACTGCAGTTTGGCACCACTCATCTAGTCCACCCACTCTCATTTTTACATGTGAGGAAACTGAGGCTCAGGGAGGTCAAAAGACTTGCCCAGTATCACATAGTTAAAAATTGGGAGAGCCATGTTTGGAACTCAAGTTTGCAGACACAAATCTAGCACTCTTTGAACTGTACCATATTGCCTTCCAGGTGTTGTAGCTCCTCCCTTGAGGTTCATGGTATTCATGAGCAAAAGCAAGAAACTGTAAGACTGCTACCACCATTTCAGTACAGTGGGCTGGGTTTGCAGAAAGACCTTGCTTTTATTAGTGCCACTCTATTCACATTTTCATCCAATACAACCTGCTTATCCATACCTCACAAAAAAGCCCTTGATCTGAAAAACAAATAACATAGCTCAGCAGAGCTGCACAGAACAGCTCCAATTTGGGGAAAAAAAATAGTATCGTGTTTGGCAAGCAAAGTATTGTTTGGATTTTATTCCTGATGGATCAACTCATTTGCATCACAAATAAGTAAAAATCATAAAACTCTAAAAACATCCTATTACTTCTCTTAGGAAGAAAGCAAAGTTGTGCTTTAGGTCAACCTATGCAGAAAATACTATGAATCAGGTAGCTGCCAAATTGCTGGAGAAAAATCGTTTATAGCCCATTTTTTGTCTCAATTTTTCCTTGATTTATTCAACAAAACCTGTAACTGCATCTAGAATTGTAAAGACAAAAGAGGAAAGCACAGAGGACATGCTGCCCAATGTGCTTACAGATCTCACAGATAAGTAAAATCTGTTTTACTGCATATTTCTACATTCATTCTTTCATCAATTGAATACATTGTTACGCCTACTCTATGCAAAGCTCTGTAATAGGTATTTGAAAATATACAAAGAAGAATAAAGTAAGATTACAGTGTAGAAGGAAAAAGTATGGTTGATCTCTACCTCACATCTCCTCCAAACAGAAATAGCAAATGCATCAAATCAAGTCATGGTCAGAAAATCCAAGGGAAAAAAAAACAAAAAAGCAATCACAGTGAGCCCAGATAAGCATTGGGAAAAAGAGGGGAGGTCTACAAATGCTGGGCACAAGACATATCCAAGAAGGACTGTGCAAAGAATTCCAGTTCAGGGAGCAGCTATGTACCAGGGAAGTTCTAAAACAAGTAAAGAAAGGCATGAACTAGTTTAGTTTTTTTCTTAAGAGTATTTTATTTTTTCCCAAGTACATATCAAGACAATTATTAGTATTTTTACAAGATTTTGAGTTCCAAATTTTTCTCCCTCCCTCCAATCCCTTCCCCTCTTCCCAAAACTGTAGGCAATTTTATATAGGTTATACATATGCTCTCACATTAAACATATTTCCATATTAGTCACAGTTGTGAAAGAAGAAACTGATCAGAAAGAAAAAAAACATGAAAAAGAATAAAGTAAAAAAAAATGCATTAATCTGCATTCAGAGGTCATCAGTTCTTTATCTGGATGTGTATAACATTTTCTTCCAAGAGTCCTTTGTACTTGTCTTGGATAATTATGTTGCTGAGAAGATCTGAGTCATTCAAAGATGATCATTACATAGTGATGATGATAATGTATACAATGTGTTCCTGGTTCTGTTCATTTCACTTTTTACCAGTTAGTACAAGTCTTTTCAGATTTTTTTTCTGAAATCTGTCTGTTCATCATCTCTTGTTGCACAATAGTATTCCATTACATTCATATATCCTTGTGTAAAGCCAGTCACAAGCAGTTCTCCTGAGGACTGTTGATATGAATAACTTTAAGGATCTACTCATATAATATGGTAAACTCTCTATTTATTCAGCAAAAAACTAAAGCAAGACATTCAAGAAACTAAAGCACAACATTCACAACAATATAACATAACAAATTATTACTAAGGTGGCCACATAGTCTTAAACAAAACATATCTTTCAGGAAGTCACAATCTCATCAGTCAAAACAGAATACCCACGTAAAATCTTTCATCTGAACTGGACCCTGACTTCCAAACCCCAGGGCTCTTCTTCCATGGGCTAACTGCTCCCAGCTCTTGCCTGGATTTACCCAACTCTTGCCTATATGACTCTTTCCTGAACTCACACATAGACAGTTCTCTGATCCTGTTTTATACTTCAGCTTATTGATCCATTCCAAACACTTCAAAGTTTCTGTTTCTAGGAAGACAAAGCTTAACAGAGCTACAACAATATTTACACACATTGCCAGCACTATCATATCAATTCACTTTCTGTCTGACAAAGTAACACAAATCAACAGACAAGGCTTCTGTCTTAGAAATCCAATGCAAATCAACAGTAAAGTCCTCTATCAGGGCTTTTGTAACAGCAGTAAAGTCCTCTTTTAACAGACAGAACACTTCATTCTGACAAATTAACATCAACACAGACAGAATGTTGACTTCATAAACATTCTCCCTCTCAGTTCTGCTTGGTCCCAGCTTTGCTCATGCTTTTCTCTGCTCTGCTCCTTCCTGTTCCACCCTTTTGGCAAGTTCCTCCCACTGTGGGCTCCACAGGATTATGTTAGGCCTATTAAGGGCAAAGAAGGTCTTTAAATTTCCTTAGGCCTATTAAGGTCAACACAGCGTATACTGTTTCCAACCAAGACTTTTGATACAGTCAAAGGTGAGACTCAAAAGACACTTGAAAAGTTGAAACAAGCAGTAAAATACTACTTTGCTTGCCATTTCACATAGTTTATTGAACCATTCCCTAACTGATGGACATTTCCTCAATTTCCAACATTTTGTCACCACAAAAAAGCTACTATAAATATTTTTATATATGTAAGTCCTTTTTCTTTTGTTATGATCTCTTGTAGATACACACCCAGTAGTGGTATTTCTGGATCAAAGGGTGTACACAGTGTGGTTGCCCTTTGTACATAATTCCAATTTGCTCTCCCAGAATGGTTGGATCAGTTTGCCACTCCACCAACAAAGCATCAATGTCCCAATTTTCAAACATCCTTTCCGACATTCATCATTTTCCTTTTTTGTAGTATTAGCCAATCTTATAGGTATGAGGTGGTACCTCAGAGTTGTTTTAATTTGCATTTCTCTAATCAAAAATAATTTGGAGCATTTGAGAAATGAGGCCTTTATCAGAGACACTTGCTATAAAGATTGCTTCCCAGCTTACTACTTTCCTTCTAAAATTGGTTGTATTGGTTTTCTTTGTACAAAAGTATTTTAATTAAATATAACCAAAATTAGCTATTCTACATTTTGTAATGTTCTCTATCTCTTGTTTGGTCATGAATTCTTCCCTTTTCTGTAGATCTGACAGGCAGACTATTCCTTGGTCTTAATTTGATCACCCTCTATATTTAAGATTTTCTTGGTATACAATGTGAGATGTTCTATCCCTAGTTTGTGTCCTGTTATTTCCCAGCATTCACAGAAGGGTGAGTTCTTATCCTAGAAGCAGGAGTCTTTGGGTTTACCAAACGCTAGATTACTATGGTCACTGATTACTGTATCTTCTGTACTAATGTATTCCAGTGCTCCACCACTCTATTTCTTAACCAGTACTAGATAGTTCTGATGATTACTGCTTTATAATACAGTTTGAGATCTAGTATTGCTAGGTCACCTTCAGATGTATCTTTTTTCATTAATTTCTTTGATAGACTTGTTCCTTTTTTCTTTCAGATGAATTTTTTGTTATTTTTCTAGGTCTATGAAATAATTTTTTGGCAGTTTGATTGGTATGGCACTGAATAAGTGAATTTGTTTGGGCAGAATTATCATTTTTATTATATTGGTTTGACCTACCCGTGAGCAATTGATATTTTTCTAATTGTTTAGATCTGATTTTATTTGTTTGAAAAGTGTTTTGTAATTGTGTTCATAAAGTTCCTGTGTTTATTTTGGCAGGTAGCCTGAAAAGTATTTTATATTGTTTATAGTTATTTTAAACAGAATTTCTCTTTCTACCTCTTCCTGCTAGGCTTTATTGGTCATATAAAGAAATGTTGATGATTTATGTAGGTATATCTTATATGTTGCAACTTTGCTAAAGTTGTTGATTATTTCAAGAAATTTCTGTTGTTTCTCTAGGATTCTCTAAGGATGCTGTCATATCATCTTCAAAGAGTGATAATTTTATTTTCTAATTGTCTACTGAATTCCTTTGATTTCGTTTTTCTTATATTATTGTTCTAGCTAACACTTCTAGTACTACGTTGAATAACAGGAGTGATAATGGACACCCTCGTCTCACCCTTGATCTTATTGGAAAGGCTTCTGACTTTACTCCTTTTACAAAGAATGCTTGTTGATGGTCTCAGATGGATACAACTTAACATTTTAAGGAATGTTCTCTTTTTTAATCAAATTAACCAATGACTCATCTATATTGTGGGGTTTTTTTTCACAAAACCAGCTCTAAAATTTATTACCTCTGTTGTTGTTGTTGTTGTTCCTTTACTTTTGATCCTATTAATTTTACATTTGATTTCCAGGATTTCCACTTTAGACTTCAATTTGGGATTTTTAATTTATTCTATTTCTAATTTTGTAGTTGCATACCCAATTCACTGATCTGTTCTTTTTTCTACTTTGTAGATGTGAGATTTAGAGGAATAAAATTTCCTCCCACCATATTTCCTTCCTTATCTCTTTTAATTAGGTCTATTTTTTAAATTTTACTTTGGCTGCTCCCATACATTTTGCTATGTTGTCTCATTGTCATTCTCTTTAAAGGATTTATTGATGGTTTCTATGATTTGTTCTTTGATCCACTTATTTTTTAGGATTAGAATAGTTTCCAATTAATGTTTAATCTACATTTCCACTGCCCATTCTTGAATGTGATTTTTATTGCGTTATGATCTGAAAATGACACATTTGATATTTCTGCTTTTCTATATTTGATTTTCAGGTTTTATGCCCTATTACGTGATCAATTTTTGTGTAGTTGTCATATGCTGCTGAGAAATTTATCTTCCTTTCTGTTTTCATTAAGTTTTCACCAAAGGTCTGTCATATTTAACTTTTTTAATATTCTGTTTATCTTCTTAGCTTCTTTCTTATTTATTTTTTGTTTGGATTTATTGAGCTTTGAGAGGGGACAGTTAAGGTCCCCTACTAGTATACTTTTGCTATCTCTTTAATTCTGTAACTCACTGAATTTCTCATTTAAGTATTTGGATACTATACTATTTGGTTTATGTTTGGTATTGGTATTGCTTATTATCCAAACACCTCTGTAAAGGGACAGGGACAAAGTAGAGAATAGAATGGGGTGGGGGAGGGGAAGGATAGGAAGGAGGGAAATATGGTCAGTCTTTCACAATATGTCCATTTTGGAGATGTTCTGCATAACTACACTTGTACAGCCTGTAATGAATTGCTTGTCCTTCCAGGATCTAGCAGCTTCTACATTAAGGGGTCAAAGGGCCTGGAATATGACATTCCAGAGATCAAGGGAGCTAGGATTAAAACAAAGAATCACTTACCCAGCAAAACTGAGTATAATGTTGCAGGGGAAAATATGGTCATTCAATGAGGTGGAGGACTTTTAAACATTCTTGCTGAAAAAACTAGAACTGAAAAGAAAGTTTGACACTCCAACATAAGAAACATGAGAAGATAAACATAGAAAAGAAAACATAAGGAACTTATGAACTATTTACATGCCTGGAAAAGTGACAATTGTAACTGATGAAACTTTTCTCACTATGAGGATAGGTGAAGGGAATACAAATGTCTAAGTACATATACATACACATGTGCCTATATAAGAGAGTTTATATATGCATACAAGCATATATCTGAGTATGTGTATATATGAATACATAGAGGACACATGATCAATTGAATAGGAAGGGACAGTATTCTAAAAGGTGAAATCCTGAGGTGAGAGAGGATTAGAATGAGAGGAGACAGGAAAAGACAGAATGGGGTTAATCATCTCATAGGCAAGAGATAATTGTTACAATGGAGTGAAAGAACAGGAAGGCAAAAGGGAAAGGGTCAAACTTACTCTCATTGAACTTGGCTTAGGGAAGGAATGACATAAGTCTAAACTGGGTATCTTGCCACACAGGAGAGTAAGGGAGATGGGGATGAGAGGTGGGATGATGGAGGGGAGGGCAGGGTTGGGGAGAGGGCTGCTGGAAGCACACACTTCTGTTAAGGGGCAGGGACAGGGTAGAGAATAGAAAAAGGGGGGAACGGGATAGGAAGGAGGGACATATAATCAGTCTCTCACAATATATGCACTGTGGATATGTTCTGAGTAATTACACATGTACAGCCTGTATTGAATTGCTTGTCCTTCCAGTGGGGGTGGGTGATGAGGGAGGAAGGGAAAGAATCTAGAATTTAAAGTTCTATAATCAAATATATATACATATACATTTGTTATTATTATTATATATTCATATTATTTATATATTATTTATATATTTATCATTATATAATATACTTATATATTATATATAATATTTATTATTATTTATATATAATTATATATTCATGTGTAAATATATTTATTATTATTTACTATATTTGTATATTTATCATTATTATTATTATTAACTACATACAAGTGGGAATTAAGATATACAGGCACAGGGGTAGGGAGATCCATCCTGCCCTACCAGAAAGTCTGAGGGGCGATGGGGGAGGACATAGGACAGAACAGATTTGGGGAGGGGTTATACAGTGGGATGGCTGTTTTGAGGTGGTTGGTAGGTGAAAGATAGGGAGAAAATTTGTAACTCAAAATCTCATGGCAATGAATGATGTAAACAAGAAAATAAATAAATTAATTTATTTTAAAAAAAACCCTCTGCATTAGAGGAATAATCTTAAGTGGACTGGTTTGACCCATTTAAAACAAATCCTTTCAGCACAGATTATTCATCAGTAATTAGAAATTATAAATAGAAAGAAAGGAGTAATTTCAATACATTATGTCCTTGTTTGATTCTGCTAGACAATCCTGGGAACAATGAATATTCTGGATATACAAGAACTATCTCTCCTGCTTTTGAAAGGTTTTTGAACTACTAATTATAAGCTAACTACCTAACATCAAATGGTTATCCCAATACAGAGTCCACTGAAACTGGAGCTTTAGAGTATTTTTGTATCAAATTTCATTAAAATAATTTAATTTTCATCATTATAAGCTATAAAATGTGGCTTATAATTCATTTTTCCCTTCCATGTAATCACAGACCAGAATCATTCTCCCTACAAACAGAACACCTCTTTGCCTTAAGGGAACTTCACAGTAGTATCAGATATGCCCTTTTAAAATAATGCATAATCATACTTCATCTAGTATCATTCACTGGTTCTGTGAATGATGAGATTTCCTTCTGTTTCTAAGTCTCTGATTCACTAAACATTAGAAGGCTTTGTTAGTTTCCTCTAATAAATGAGAGATTAATTCCAGGGCTTCCAAAATTTAGATTATAGAAGTCTTGTGGCAAAAATTTGAGGCTATATACTTTCTATAATAAGAGTATACATTAAATACAAACAAAAAACTTAAATAAAGACTTTAATAATGTTTGACTTTTAAAAAGAAGTTGTTTTCATTAGTGGATTTTTCTATCTCCTCTTCTATTTGGCCAATTATGCTTTTTAAGCAATTTTCCAGGTGATTAACTTTTTCCCCCATAATTATATTGCATCGTTCTCATTTCTTTGCCCAATTTTTCCTCTACTTCTCTTACATGATTTTTAAGCTCCTTTTGCAGTTCTTCCATGAGTTCTTTCTGGGATTGACATTACTTACTGTTTTACTTTGGGATTTTGTCCATAGGTACTTTGACATTGTTTTCTTCTTCTGAGTTTTGTCTTAATCTTCCCTTTCACCATAATAATACTCTATGGTCAGATTCTTTTGTTATTGTTTCTACATCTTTTTTGGCCTTTTTTCCATTTTCAAATTTGAGCTCTGGCCCTGGATTAGAAGGGACACTGCTTCAGCCTTTTTTTCGCCAGTGTTTGAAGGCCCTAACTATTTACCCTGTACTACGCTGATGTTTCCCAGTCCAAGAAGACTTTTGTGTCTGATGTTGTGCTAAGAGGGGGTGGGGTGGGAGGTGTCTGGCACTGCTAGAGGCTGTAGGTGTCTGGCAGTTTACCTGGTGCTGAGTTGGGGTTCTAGTTGTGGTTTCTGTTGTGTGATGAGGGATGATCAGATTTTTCTGCATTTCACTGGGGCTACACTGAAGCATGTGGAGATCTGACTTCTGGTTGCTGTCTCTTTGCTTGGGGCTATGCTGATGCAAAAGGACAGGGGCTCAGTGGCTGCCTGTTTGCTCAGGGTTACACTGAAGCGTGTGAAGATCTGACAGCTGGAGGTTTCCTCTTTGTCAGGCACTATGCTCAAGTAAGTAATGGAGTCTGGCAGTATGAACTTGCTTCTTTGCCAGGTTCTATTCTGAAGCAGGTGGCGGTTCTCAGAGCTGGGGCCTGCCTGTTATCCTGGCCGTGCTGAGGCAGGTGGACTGTCCTGGTGCTGGCTTTGCCTGTTCCACTACATTAGGCCTTGGAATCTACTGCTGATTTGCTGAGATGGGGCTTGCTGCTGGCTTGCTGGGATAATTCCTATCCTAGATGATACTCTTCTTTTAACTGAATGAGACAGAACTTTCTTACTGATCTTCCAAGTATCTTTGGCTCAAAGATTGTTCCTCCTCACCCCTTTTGTTTATTCTTCTGTTCCAGGATTTGTTTGGGGATAGTATTTTATGGTTGTTTGGAAGTAAGGGAGAGATATGGTGATTTACTACCTACTCCTCCATGTTGGCTCCAGGAAGTCCTTCTCCTTCTCTCAATGGCCCAAAGTTGTGAAGAAAGCAGTAGTAGGGGTCAATTGTCAGCCCTTGTTCATTATACAATACTGACTTCTAGGTTGTGAAGGGTTTTAATTGCCAAACAGAGGATGACACGGCCAGACCTGCACTCTACGAAAATCACATTGGCAGCTATGTGGAGAATGGATTGGAGTGGGAATGATTCAAGGTAAGGAAAAGTTCAGTTAGAGAAGGACAAAAAAGTTTTCTGAGAATTCAGAGAATGGAAACACACACCCAAAAGTCAGTGTCAGGAAAGACAACATGGCACGAGGGATATAGCCCTGAGTATAGAGTTGAAGCATATGGGTTCACATCTAGCCTCTAGCATATATTATCTGTGTCATGGACCTGTGAAATAGTTTGATTAAGCATATGGACCTTTTTATTATAATGATTGTAATGTATATTCATATTTGAAAGAAATATTAAATTTCAGTTACAGATAAGTGGAAATAAAACATATTTTACCCTCTTCATTTAATGGAACCCTAAACTCTATTTAGAGAAATACTAGTGGGCTCTGTGTCACTGTTTAAGAACCCCAATCTAGTCCAACCTGTCCTTAACTGAACAATAATCCCCCCTCCAATATCCCTGATAAATCCTCACTTTGTTTTTGCATGAAAACTTCCCATGAGGAGAAATCCATTTACACCCAAAATAGATTCATTAAAATGTTAAATATGAGCCTGGGTTTGAAGGA
>JAQQSU010010699.1:0-12364 GCA_028627135.1 Pseudochirops cupreus | reverse complement strand
ATTTAAGGAAAATGAATCCCAATACATTATAAACTATTTGGGAAAATAATTAAGAGTCTTACCAAATTTCTTTTATAACACAAATATGGTTTTGATAACTAAACCAGGAAGGGCAAAAACAGAGAATGAAAAATATGGGTCAATTGCCTTAATGAATATTGATGCAAAAAAATTAATAAAATACTTTCAAGGAGCTAACAGCAATATATCATAAAGATCATGTACTATGACCAGGTGGGATTTATACCAGGAATGTAGGGATGGTTCAATATTAGAAAAACTATGAGCATAATTAGGCATAACAACAGCAAATACAACAAAAATCATATGATTATATCAATAGAGAAAAAAGTCTTTTGACAAGATACAATACTCATTCCTATTAAAAACACTAGAAAACATAGAAATAAATGGAATCACTCTTAAAATAAGTAACATCTATTTTAAACCAAGAGCAAATATTATCTATAAAAAAGATAAACTGGAAGCCTTCCCAGACCAGGGTGAAGCAAGAATGTCTATTATCACTACTATTATTCAATATCATTCTAGAAATGTTAGCTATAGCAATGACAAGAAAAAGAAAATGAGAGAATCAAAATAGGCAATGAGGAAACAAAACTATGACTCTTTCCTAATGATATGGTGATATACTTAGAGAACCCTAGAGAATCAACTAAAAAAACTAATTGAAACAATTAAAAACTTTCAGAAAATTGTATAATATGAAATAAACCCATATAAATTCTCAGCACTTCTATATACTACCTTCAAAACACAGCAAGAAAAAATAGAAAGAGAAATTTCATTTAAAATAACTGCAGACAATATAAAATACTTGGGAATCTACCTGCCAAGACAAACCTAAGAACTTTATGAACATAAGTGCAAAACACTTTTCACACAAATAAAGACAGAGCTAACAATTAGAGAAACATTAATTGCTTTGGGGTAGAACCAGACAATATAATAAAAATGACAGGTCTACTTAAGTTAATTTACTTATTCAGTGCCATACCAGTTAAAATACCAAAGAATTATTTTATAGAGCTAGAAAAAATTAAAGCAAAATTCATCCAAAAGAACAAAAGGTCAAGAATATCAAGAAAATCAATGAAAAAAAAAATATATATGTATATGTATATAAAAGGGTCACCTAACAGTTCCAGATTTCAAACTATATTACAAAGCAATGATCATCTATACAATTTGGAGCTATCTAAGAAATAGAATTGAATAGATCAGATACACAATAGACAGTAGTCACATCATAATAATCTAGTGTTTGTTAAATTCGAAGATCCATGCTTTTAGGGATTCAACATTTGACAAAGATTTCTAGGAAAACTGGAAGCCAGTGTTGCAGAAACTAGGCATAAACCAATATCTCATGTCACATGCAAATATAAGGTCAAAATGGATACATGACGTAGACGTAGAGGTGATATCATAAATAAATTGAGAAAGCATAGAAAAAATGTACCTATCAGATCTATAGAAAAGGGAGGAGTTTATGAACAAAAAAGATAAAGAGGATGATGGGAAGAAAATAGATAATTTTTATTACATGAAACAAAAAACCTGTTGCCCCCCAAAAACTAATGTAGCCAAAATTAGAAGGAAGGCAGGAAACTGGGGAGGAGAGAGGGGATTGCCACAAGTTTCTCTGATAAAGGCCTCATTTCTCTAATATGTAGGGAACTGAGCCAACTTTATAGAAAGAAGATCCATTCCCTAGTTGATAAATAGTCAAAGTACATGGACCAATAGATTTAACAAGAAATCAAAAGTAACAACAGTTACGTGAAAAATGCTTCAAAATCTACTGATTAGAGAAATACAAATTAAAACAACTCTTAGGTACCACTTCACTTCTACGAGACTGGATAATGTGACAGAAGAGGAAAGTGACAAATGTTGGTGGGAATGTGGAAAAATTGGAATACTAATGCACTGCTGGTGGAGATGTGAGCTAGTCCAGCCATTCTAGAAAATAATTAGGAACTATGCCCAAAAGGTTATAAACTGTGCATACACTTTGACCCAACAATACCACTACTAGGTCTGTATCCCAAAGAGATTAAAGAAAAGGTGGGAAAGACTTATTTCCAAAAAATATTTATAGTGGCTCTTTTTGTGGTGGCAAAGAATTGGAAATTAAGAGGATGTTCATCAATTGGGGAATGACTGAATAAGTTGTGGTATATGATTGTAATGGAATATTAATGTGGTACTAGAAATGATGAGCAGGAAGATTTCAGAAAAAAACTGGGAAGGCTTGTATGAACTAATACATGTATGAAGTAAGCAGAACCAGGAGAACATTGTGCACAAGAACAGTAATATTGACAAGTTCATCAATTGTAAAAGACTTAGCTACTCTGCTCAAGACAGTGATTCCAGACAATTTCAAAGGACCCGTGATGAAAAATGTTATCCACCTCCAGAAAGAGAATGAATGAACTCTGAATGCAGATCAAAGCATACTTTTAAAAAACTTTCTTTTTCTTGGTTTTTTTTTTTTTGGTCTGTTTTCTTTCACAACATGGTTAATATGGAAACATGTTTTCTATAACTTCACATGTATAATATATATAAAATTACTTGCCTTCTCAAGAGGGGTAGAGATAGGAGGGAGGGACTGAGTTGGAATTCAATATTAAAAATGAATGTTAATTTTTTTGCTGCATTTAACAGGGAAATGATGAAAAATAAAAATACATTAAAAACTGAAAGACCCTTTTCAGTCATTATTATTTTGTTCTTTTTACTTGTTTAATAATTAGATTTAAAATGTTTCAAATTTACACTTGACAATATATTTGAGCCCTGGATATCAAGAAGGATGTTGTTTGGGGTAGCTAGGTGGCACAGTGAATGGTGCACTGGCGCTGGAGTCAGGAGGACCTGAGTTCAAATCCATCCACAGACATGGAACACTTACTAGCCCTGTGACCTTGGGCAAGTCACTTAACCTCAATTGCCCCTCTAAAAAGCAAAAAAAAAAAAAAGAAAGATGTTATTTTATGAATGGTAATGGATAGCAAATCAATGTTTTAAGATGGCTGAAACCTTTCAAACGATCCTTTAATTCCCTCCTCCCACTTAGCATTAGTGACACTTTTCTTATTTAAAACTACGTATCCTAAAAGTATCATCTCTTTTTGCTTTTTTGTTATTTTTGTCTTTGGAATTTTACCAACTCTTGTCATTCTATCTGATTGAAACAGGAATTTTTGAAGTATGGGTTCCAGACAATTTTTTTTTTTGGTATGAATGTCTAGGCCTAAATAATGCTGTAGACACCATACTCAACTGTGAATTAAGCTCCCGTGCGCTTTTAGATAAATTGTCAGACATATACCAAGAAGGTCCAAGGTGGGAATTAGACTGGAGAAGAATGCTGACCTTAGGCAGAGTTGTAAAGTGGTAAAGTTTTGTCTTTGCCTTCCCCCCTTTGTTTTCTATACAGCACTCTGCTTCTTGAGTGTTCAGTGCCTTACCTGTCTAGACCCCCCCCCACATTACATATCATTATTTTACCTGCCTCCTGACATGTCCCCCACTACAAAATCATGCCTACCTTTTCCCAAAGGAAATTTATGTTTCCTCACTGTTTGACTCTCAGCTAAGAAAGTTCTGTGGCTGGGTAACCATTCATTCTAGAGACATGCAGAGTATGATTGTAAAAAAAAACCAAAAACCTGCTGATTTTAGAATGAGAAGACTTATATTTTAGTCCATTCTTTCTAGCTTATTACATCTGTGACCTTAGGCTTGACCTCTCTAGGCTTTAATTTCTTTATCTGAAAATGAGGTAGTTGGACATTATGGTCTCTAAGGTAACTTTTAGCTTTAAATTCAGGATCTTCTGATCCAATAACCATCTGCCTTTCAAACAATCAATCCATTTATAAACATTTATTATGCAGTTGCTATGAGCCAGGCATTATAGGTACTAGGAATACAATATAAAAGTGAGTCAGTTTTGGGACTGCTTGTCAAGATCTTAGGTTTTTTATGTTAAGCTTCAAGATAGCTTTTATACTCTGATTTTTCAACCTCATCGAGGCTTCTTAATTCTTATTTACTTTGTGCCATCAGAGTGGTACTGTGTGCATATGTGAGATTGTTGATATTGCTCCTGACAAACTTAATTCCAACTTTTGATTCATCCAGTCTGGCATTTCATGTGATGTACTTTGCATATAAACTAAATAAATAAGGTGACATACAATCTTGTCACATTTCTTTTCTAATCTTAAACCATTGCACCCTGAGCCATCTTCAGTCACCCTGATGAATATCTGGTCACTGGACACAGATGGCTGTGGAGGAGAAAGTGAGGCTGGTGACCTTGCACAGCCCTTCCTCACTTAAATCAAAGTCAACTGCAAGTTATGTCATAATCTCCCTGATGTCATGGTCTTCCTTGAGAACAAAAGACACAAACCAATCAGTTGCTCCATGTTTGGTTCTAACTGTTGATTCTTGGCCCATGTACAAATTCCTCAAGAGACAAATAAGTTAATCTGGTACTCCCATGTTTTTGAGGACTTGCCACGTTTTGTTGTGATCCACAAAAAGGCTTTATCATAGTCAATGAAACAGAAGCTGATTTTTTTTCTGGAAGTCTTTTGCTTTCTTCATAATCTGATGCATGTTGGCAATTTGGTCTCCACTTCCTCTGCCTCTTTAAAAACTAACCTGCTCTTCTGATAATTCTCAGTTCGCATATTGCTAAAGTCTCACCTGAAGAATCTTAAGCATGACCTTATTGGCATGTGAAATGAGAGCACAATTGTTCAGTGAGTTGAACATTCCTTGGCATTGCCTTTCTTTAAGATTGAGATATAAACTCATGTTTTCCAATCTGCTGGCCACTTTTATCTTTTCAAATTTGCTGACATATTGAGAACAGCACTTTAACACCATTTTTTAGGGTTTTAAGGAGCTCCACTGTAATTCCATCACCTCCACTACCTTATTGTTAGCAGTACTTCCTAAGGACCATTTAACTTCACTCTCCAGAATATTTGATTCCAGATCAGTAACCACATCACTGTGGTTATTGGGGATGTTAAGATCTTCTTTATATAGTTCTTTGTGTATTCTTGTCACCTCTTCATAATTGCTTCTGTTAAATCCCTACTATTTTTATCTTTTATTATGTCCATTTTGCATGCAACTTTCCCTTGATATCTCTAGTTGTCTTGAAGAGATCTTTTGTCTTTCCCATCTTATTGTTTTCTTCTATTTCCTTATATTGCCCAATGAAGAAAACCTTGTCTCTACTTGCTCTTCCCTGGAATTCTGCATCCACGTGGATATATCTTTCCTTTTCTCCTTTACCTTTTGCTTTCCTTTTTTTCCTCAGCTATTTGGAAGGCCTCATCAGAGAGCCATTTTGCTTTCTTGTTCTTCTTTTCCTTCAGAAAGTTGTTGTTGTTACTACCTCCCATACAATATTACAAACTTCTGTCCATAGTTCTTCAGGCACTCCAGCTACCGCATCTAATCGCTTAAAGCTATTCATCATCTTCATTTATTTATAGTTTACAATGTACTTAACACATGTTATCTCATCAACCTTGTGAGACTGATATCACCAGTATTATTATCCACATTGTACAGATCAGGAAACTGAAGCTGGGAGAGGTAAAGGAATTTGCCTATGGTTGAAGAGTTAGTAAATAATTCCCAATTATTTAGTAAGTACCCATTATATGTCAAGTCCCAGGACCACAAAGACAAAGATAAAACAGTACCTGACTTCAAAGGTCTTAAAATTTTATTGAGGAGACAACATATACACATAGTAGGTGTCAGTGCTGAGATTGGAACCCAGGTCTTTCCAATTTCATGTTTGATGCTCTTTCTACTGTACTTTCCTCCATTTTGATACTTAGCTTCACCATGAGGCATCTTTAAAGCTGTTAGAGACTTGTTAACATCTTGCATAGAAATCTCTATCTATGGGACGTGGCACAGAAACATCCCTAAACAAAGTCCTAAGCAAAAATAGTAATGGACGAGTGAGTTTACCTGGACAAATGAAACAATTTATGTTAAAAATGGAGAATCATTTATTAGCAAAATTGAACATTTAATGGATATGAAAAAGTGTAAATTGCAAAAAATGTAATAGCAATGATGAACAAAAGGGTTACTATAACTTATTATTTTAGTTGAAATTTCAAGTCTTACTTTAAAATATAGTTTTGTTTAGAGAAGAAATAATGTACATTTGAAACAGCAATTCTTTCCTTTTGCCTTCTTAACTAGATGTTTGTAAAATTCCCTTAGGTATAGGGTATTTCTTCTTTTTCTTTGCAAAAACCACATTTGAACTAACAAGACATTTTTTTCTTTCTTTCTGACCTGATGTATCTGATTTTGTTCATTGTCCTGGTTAAAGTTTTAACCCCACTAGGTATCTGCTTCTGCTGATTCGAGGCTGCCCTTCTTTGTGACAAATAGGTCTAACTAGACAGCAGGCAGGCAGATACGATTTATTTGCCAGTGTTCATTCACTTTTATTATTCCTCTGGGCTACATTTTATGTGTTCAGAGGTGTATGTTTCCACTTTCTTAGAAGGAGTGTGCAGTGCCTAAAGAAAATCTAATCAAAATAGTACAAAGTCAGGTCTGGGAAGAACATCTCTCTTAGTTGTTGATAACAACCTAAACTTTGGGTCCTGTTTATATTTGAATGATTCTTGAAAAATAAGTTTGCTCAAGCAGAGCTACAATAACTCAACAGGACTTGCTTAGAGCCTCTGTAGAGGTTCAGGTTAAAAGAAGCTGAAAAT
The DNA here is from genome assembly GCA_028627135.1 of Pseudochirops cupreus. Lineage (NCBI taxonomy): Eukaryota > Metazoa > Chordata > Mammalia > Diprotodontia > Pseudocheiridae > Pseudochirops > Pseudochirops cupreus. Next base: position 5,552 of record JAQQSU010010699.1, on the reverse strand, counting down.
CAGTGACACTCCTGGTCAGAAGAGCCATTAACTCTCAAGCAATACAACTGAGTACAGTGAACAGAAGGCAATGCTTAGCATCTTATTACCCACCAATGTATTGAAATGTGTAGAGGATAAATGTATATTTTAAAAGGATTCAATTTAAGGTCGTTAGTCTCTTTCAAATGACTTAAAGTAGACACACTGAAAGCATTTATCAGAATTGTCCCTTTTTTTTTTAGTGTTTTGGTCTAATTTAACAAAATGGGGATAGCTGAGAGTACCCTAATAGACAGGTTTTCATTTTTTAAAGTTGGTGGTAATTGGTTTGTTTGAATAAGATTTATTCTGCTCATCTGTCAAATGTATAGGTTGTTTTTGAATTATTCCTGAATAGTCTATATTCCACACATCTAAAAGTGGGACAATGTCTGCATCTTCAAAGGAATAAGAATGGCTTAAATCTTTTGTGATACATTGGCTAGAGGATATAATGGAGAAAACCATTTTCTGCAAAACAGAATGAAAAACAAGCTCCAGAAATTAGGTGGAATAGCTTGGTGACTGGTTTACAAATGGAAAATACAGATCCTAAAAGAGATACAATAAAATACAGATCTTGTCATAATTATTAGCCATACATTTCATGTTTCCTTTTTTTTTTACTTTTTGGAAGAGGAAAGGCAGGGCAATTGGGGGTAAGTGACTTGCCCAAGGTCACATGGCTAGTAAGTGTTAAGTGTCTGAGGCCAGATTTGAACTCAGTGGCTCCTGACTCGAGGACCAGTGTTCTATTCACTGCACCACCTAGCTGCCCCCATTTTGCGCTTTCTAATCTCATGTTCATCCCAACATTATGCGTGACATTGCCCAAGCAAGCCAATAACATTACATTTCTCTTTATGTTAGCAATGGAAAGGGCTGAGCTTTTTGGCATTGTGTTAAACTAAGATTTAATAGAAAAGGTTAGTACTTTCCTTGATGTTTTGCTTTTGTGGACAAAAAAGAACATCTATCAAGGTCCACATAGGGGATTGTTAGAATGTACTAAATGCTAGGATAGAAAATTTCTTAAGACCTCCAAATGCATCCCTGAGAGAAGTTCAGGCATATGTATGTGTATATGTTTGTATGTGTTTGTGTGTATTTAAATATGTAATCTGTGATTCCACCAGAATAGGGAACTATAGGAATGTCAACCCCTTACCCAATCATTTGTGACTTGGTAGATAAATCCTATGGAGTTAGTTCCTTGAGGAATATGTTCTCAAACACCCAAGTGAATCTGTGAACTCAATGATGTGAATGTTCCTGCTAATGAGTTAGATCACCACCCTTCTTTGCCTACCGCTCCTGGATGACTCTTGTCAATGTTCTCCCATATTCTCCTACTATATTTATTTTTTAATGATATCATAAAGATATAGTGGAACACACTCATTCCCAATTAATTATTCCTTGCTCTATCCATGTCACTGCCCCATCTTTTTTTTTAATATTACATTTCTCTGATGACATGCCTTTCTACATTTCTTCTTTGAGTCTCTTGTTTGTCATGTGTTGAAACCGTACCCATCAAGCCCCTCTCCATCACTTTCTACAGAATGTTGTTCAGTTGTTTTTCAGTCACTTCCAACTCTTCATGACCACATTTGGGGTTTTGTTGGTAAAGATACTGTAATCGCTTGCCATTTCTTTCTCCAGCTCATTTTACAGATGAGGAAACTGAGGCAAACAGGATTAAATGACTTCTCCAGGGTCACACAGCTACTAAGTGTCTGAAGCCATATTTGAATGCAGGAAGATGACTCTTCCAGGCTCGGCACTCTATCTACTATACCACCTAGCTTCCCCAACCCTTCTAAGGGATATTACAATCTATTCTAACCATAGATCATAACTTAAGCACTTATGTATGTCACTGATGTGTTATGAGACCTAGAGAAGAATACTCAACATATTGGGCACTATCTCTGTATAGGATTTATGGAAGCAAATGGATAAAAACACATAGGATGAGAAGTCATATATTGGTTGATATCTGCCCCGAGAGAGAGAATACTATCACTGGTGTGACCATTAAACATTTGAAAATGTGCATGCTGAGGAAACAGTTCCTTGTTTCACTCTATTTTGTCCTTTGTTGCTAAGGAGAAGTTTCCACCTTTAGACTATGAGCTCTGAAGGCCAGCCAATGAGAAGAGGAGCCAGTGGGTGGGTGGGGATTCTGCATTAGGGTCTATATAAACTAGCTTTGAGCTGTACCCCTTTGCACTGCTTTGCTGGTGCCATCTTGATTGATGCTGGGTGTGTCCTTGCCATCAAATACTTATCAAGAAATTACTTCTAATTTATAGACTATAAAATTATCTACTTTATAGACTTGGGTCATTTATTTGCTCCTTGTACTTGAAAAATTACTCAAATTTCAATTCTTTGGAGAATGGTGAATCAAAGTTATCACAATAATGGTATCATACTGACATTAAAAAAATATGGACCTTTATTTCAGGGAGAAGTTTATTGTTCTCAAAGGAGTTTTGCAAGTTCCTAAATTTAGTCTAAGCCACTCTCTTCCTGTTTAACTTTGGGGCCACTTATTGTCCATTTTCATTGTATGAAACAAGAAAGTTATAATAGATAAACACTATAGTTTATTCACATAACTGCATATCACAATTTGGCCAATAGACTTTTTTTTTTATCCACTTGAAGTTTATTCTATATAGATGACCAGGCCAAACAATTTGAACAGTTATTGATATATTCTAAAAGCCTTTGTTATGTTCATGGGTTTGATATAAGGACACTACTGTCTTTTTCTAACCAGAGTATCTGTAAGAACTCGGTATCAGCAACTCTTTTTGCCTTTTAGAGTCTTAGAGTTTTACCTACAGCACTGATATGTTAAATGACTTGCCCAGGGTCACAGAAATAGTATATATCGGTGTGAGGCCTGTAATCTGAGTTTTCTTGAGTCAGAAGTTGGTTCTCTATCTTCTATGCAATATTGTCTCCCTTTCCCCCTTCACATGCAAATATATACATACATAAAATCTATGTTCACACTCATGAACACATATAATTATTATATGGACTATTCCATTTAAAAGTATGTATTTATATGTGTGTGCATATATGTATTATGTATATAGATATCTACAAATATAAAAATATAGATACCTCTATCTAATCTATCTCTATTATTTATTTGTGTGTGTGTCTGTCTGTCTATACTGCTGAGAGTCATCATGCTGTGGTAGACCATAGCATACTTAGTGCTGGACTTGGAGTCAGGAAGACCTGGTTCAGATTCTGAATTTGAAAATAATTGGTTGTGGGGGCAGAGTCAAGATGGAGGTACAGAAGCAGGAAAACTCCTCAGCTTCCACATAACTACCTCAAATACCCATAAAATATGACTCTAAACAAATTTTAGGGCTCCACAACTCACAAAATTACAGAAAAACACATCTCCCACTGAAGGCAGCTCAGCAGGCAGGACAGGAAGGGCTCATGACAGCCCGCTGGGAGCCGAAACCAGCCCGGCCTGAAACCGTGGCTTAGCCCTAGGGTGGCCAGGACAAGCCTCAGCTGGAACCTTCAGGAGAGTGAATTAGTGGCAGCTGGGGTGAATTCCAGAATTATCAAGCCATAAGAAATAAGGACTAAGTGAAAGGTTAATGGAATTCAGCTAAATTTGGGGGAGAGGATCGGGCCAAACTGCCTCCACGTGGCTACTTCAGAAGCTCCCAGCCTTCAGATTGCAGGGGGGCCAATCGATCATTCAGAGGCTAAGTGCTCTTGCCTTATGCTGCCTGGATCTGGATTGTGGCCTTGGGTGGAGGTCCTGGGGTACACTTTCAGTGAGCCAAAGCTTGTGGGGGCTGTAGTGGCCTCCTAATAGCTCCAGCAGCTGCAAAAACCCCAGCAATTTGGGACAGAGCTTCCCCCTCTGGAAGCAGAGTTCCACAGAGATAAAAAGTCAAGGAATTGACTGGCAACATGAGCAGGCAAAGGAAGCAAAGTAAGAACAGAAGTCCAACTTTAGATTCCTTTTTTGGGGACAAAAAGGATCAAAGCATAGAGTGGGAGCAAGACAATACAGTCAGAACTCCCACACCAAAAGCTTGCAAGAAAAATGTAGACTGGTTACAAGCTATAGAACAGCTTAAGAAGGATTTTGAAAACCAAATAAGAGAAGTGGAGGAAAAATTAGGAAGAGAAATGAGAATGATGCAAGAAAATCATGAAAAGAGAGTCAACAACCTGACAGAAGAAAACAACACCTTGAAAAATAGATTAACTCAAATGGCAAACGAGGTCCAAAAAGCCAATGAGGAGAAGAATGCCTTAAAAAGTCAAATTTGCCAGACTGAAAAAAGAATCTCAAAAGATTTCTGAAGAAAATAATTCCTTCAGAATTAGAGTGGAGCAAATGGAAGCAAATAACTTTATGAGAAATCAAGATACTATTAAACAGATCCAAACAAATGAAAAAATAGAAAGCAAGGTGAAATGTCTCCTTGAAAAAACCACTGACCTGCAAAATAGATCCAGAAGAGACAATTTAAAAATTATTGGACTACCTGAAAGCCATGATCAAAAAAGGAATCTAGAAAACATCTTTTGAGAAATTCTCAAGGAAAATTGCCCTGATATTTTGGAATTAGAGGGAAAAATAGAAATAGAAAGAATTCACCAATTACCTCTTGAATAAGATCCCCAAAAGAAAACTCCTAGGAATGTTATAGCCAGGTTCTGGAGTTCCCAGATCAAGGAGAAAATATTACAAGCTGCCAAGAAGAAACAATTTGAATACTGTGGAAACACAATTAGGATAACCCAGGATCTAGCAGCTTCTACATTAAGGGATCTAAGGGCCTGGAATATAATATTCTGGAAATCAAGGGAGCTAGGATTATAACCAATAATTCACCTATCCAGCAAAATTGTATATAATGTTTCAGGGGAATATACGGTCATTCAATGAGGTGGAGGACTTTCAAGCATTCTTACTGAAAAAAACCAGAACTGAATAGAAAATTTGACACTCAAACACAAGAAGCATGAGAAGGTAAACATGGAAAAGAAATCATAAGGAACTTATCAAAGTTGAACTATTTACATGTCAACATGGAAAAATGATAATTGTAACTTATGAAACTTTATGTAACTTATGAAACAGTATGAGGATAGGTGAAGGAAATACAAATGTATATATATATATGTACACATACACATATGTCTATAAAGGAGCATATATATATGTATGCATATGAATACATATCTGAGTATGTGTATATATGTGTACATAGAGGGCACAGGATCAATCGAACAGGAAGGGATGATACTTTAAAAGGTGAAATTCTGAGGTGGGAGAGAATTAGAATGAGAGGAGACAGGGAGCAACAGAGTGGGGTTAATCATCTCATGTAGAAGAGGCAAGGGATAACTGTTACAATGGAGGGGAAGAACAGGAAGGCAAAAGAGAAAGGGTCAACCTTACTCTCATTGAATTTGGCTTAGGGAAAGAATGACATAAACTCTAAACTGGGTATCTTGCCACA
>JAQQSU010010698.1:0-12364 GCA_028627135.1 Pseudochirops cupreus | reverse complement strand
CTTGATTTCTCATAAAGTCATTTGCTTTCATTTGCTTCACTCTAATTCTGAAGGAATCATTCTCTTCAGAAAGCTTTTGAGATTCTTTTTCCATCTGGCAAATTTGACTCTTTAAGGCATTCTTCTCCTCATTGGCTTTTTGGGCCTCTTTTGCCATTTGAGTTAACCTATTTTTTAAGGTGTTATTTTCTTTAGTCAGGTTGTTGACTCTCTTTTCATGATTTTCTTGCATCATTCTCATTTCTCTTCCCAATTTTTCCTCCACTTCTCTCATTTGGTTTTCAAAATCCTTCTTAAGCTGCTCTGTGACTTGTAGGAAGTCTATATCTTTCTTGGAAGCTTTTGGTGTGGGAGTTTTGACTGTGTTGTCTTCCTCCTGTTCCATGCTTTGATTATTTTTGTCCCCCAAAAGGAATCTAAAGTTGGATTGCTGCTCTTACTTTGCTTTCTTTGCCTGCTCATGTTGGCCAGTCAATTACTTGACTTTTTAGCTCTGTGGAACTCTGCTTCCAGAGGGGAAAGCTCTGTCCCAAATCGATGGGGTTTTCCCAGCTGCCAGAGCTATTAAGGGGCTGTTGTTTTTTTGCAGCCCCCACCAGCTTTGGCTCACTGAAAATGTACCCCAGGACTACCACCCAAGACCATGATCCTGATCCAGGCAGCTTAAGGCAAGAGCACTTAGCCTTTGAATGGTTGCTTGGCCCCCCTGCAATCTGCAGGCCGGGAGCTTCTGAAGCAGCCATGTGGAAGCAGCTGCAGGGCCGCCACTTCTGCTGCTTCCTTGCCCTGGAGGCAGACTCACGACCTGCTTTTTTCTGCCACATTTAGCAGTGTTCCACGTCCTTATTTCTTATGGCTTGATAATTTTGGAAATAGCCACAGCTGCCACTGATCTAGTCTCCTGAAGGCTCCAGCTGTGACTTGTCCTGGCTGCCCCGGGGCTAAGCTGCAGTTCCAGGCCAGGCTGGTTTTGGCTCCCGGCTTGCTGCAATGAGCCCTACTTGTCCCACCTGCTGAGCTGCCTTCAGCAGGAAATGTGTTTTTCTGTAATTTTGTGAGTTCTGGAGCCCTAAAATTTGTTTAGAGTCATATTTTATGGGTATTTGAGGTGATTATGTGGGAGCTGCAGAGTGTTCCTGCTTCTACACTACCATCTTGGCTCTGCCCTCCTCCCCCCACTGTTATTTATTCTATGACATTGCTTCCTTTCTAAATAATTCAGGGAGCTTGGCCATATCTCATAAATGGATCACCTAGGGTAGCTTATTTTTAGAGAAAGTTTTGACCCTTCCTTATCAGCCACATTTTTTTCTGAAATTAGGTCTTCGGCTTGAAAAATTCCACTTTACTTGAAAAGTAAATAATTCGAAGACAGATTTGAATGTGATTAAATGCATAGAAGACATTTAACAGAGAAATGAAAGAATTTGGAAAGGAAGAGTAATTTCTAACTGAAGATATTGGATGAATCTTAATGAACAAAGGTATTCTGAACTGGATCTGATTTAGGTCAGTCATCTGGTATTTTAGGGTTGATATTGGAACAAAATGGAACACTCTGAAGTTATTCAACAGTTAACAAAATAATATTTACTTAACTACAGCAAAAGCATATTCAGCAAAGATAGGCAATTAAGGACACCCTGAGCCAATTCAGCTGACTATAGCTCCCTTGACTGAATTGTCAATCTTGGTCTACCAAGCATTGGAGATTTCCTAGAGCTTTGTGTGATTGTGTTGTACTTGGGTAACCAGGAAGTGATATAAACACTTAGTCCCATGAGACAATATATTTTTAAGGAAAAACCAGATAACTTGCAAGAAGTGAGGGTTAGGATATTGTTCCTACCAAAAACATAATTATTTAAGCTCAATCTAGTCATATTCTTGAGAATATGTCCTTCTTTCCCTGCTCCTGAAATCTTAGCTTGGCACCAAAGACTAGTTGTAGTTCTAGCCAATACTAGAGTACCAATGAAAGAGAGAGAAGGTAAAAGAGTCATCTGAATGTCTTTAGGCATCCCTGGACCTAGCTCTTACTGTTAAAGGAGCTAAGCTGACCTGGATTGTATACTGGAGAAAGGAAAAGAAAATTGGGAGATGCAGCCTCCATTGAGAGCTGGAGCTGAGAAAAACTATTCTTATGTTCCTTACCAACTGACTTTTCATTCCCATTCTGTTGCTATAGAAATGATCTCTTGATTACATGGTTAAAATAGACAAAATAAGAATTTTTTTTTAATTTTTTTTTTTATTGAGAGCAAATTTTCATATCCAGCCAGGACTCATCTCTCTCAGGAGTTCTAGTCCTGTGTCAACAAATACCACTGGACACCTCCACCTGGATGTTCCAAAGGACTTCCAAACTCAACATGCTAGAAATAAAACTCATTATCTACACCAAATTGGGAGTGTACCACAGCTTGAATAGAGCCAATTGTTAAATTTTCAGTGTGAACATTTTTACCTTTGAAATCAGCAAACACTATAAATCAAGGTTTAAGCAATATATTAAATGTTTATTGCCAAAACTTAGGGAAACAATAGAAATAATGTTAAAAATTCAGATTAAACTTAGAAGTGTGGAATACCTTTTTAGAGAGCCAGTTGTTACTAACAAGTGCCCTACTGCCTCAAAACCATCCCTCCTCCCAACTTTCCTGTTTTAGTTGAGAATACTATCTTTCTAGTCATACAGGTTCTCAACCTTAGCATCACCCTTGACTCTAATCTCCCTCATCTATCATGTTCAATAATTTGCCAGATCTTGTCTATTGTGACTTCTTAACATCTCATACATGTCTCCTTTTCTCCAATCACGCAACAGTTACCCTAGTTCAGGTCCTCCTCACCTCTCACCTAAGCTATCATAATAATCTCCTAACTGGTCTTCCAGTCTCTAGCTTCTCTCCTTTCCAATCCATCCTCCATAGATTGCCCAGTTGCTATTCTTGAAGCACATCTCATGTCTCATCACATCATTTCTCTGATGAAAAACCTTTAGCTATTAAGTCCAGAAAAAAAAAGTGATTTGTATTTCTAGTCTGATTTCATACTACTCTTTTACACATGATTTATGTACCAATGAAAATGACCTGCCTTCTTTTTCTTCTGCATGATATTCCATCTCCTACCTCCCTGTGTTTGAACACACTGTACTTCATTCTTATAATGCACTCCTTTCTTACCTCCAACTCTCGGAAGCCTAGCCCCCTTCAAGAATCATATGAAGCACCATCTCCAATATGAGAATTTTTCCTGACCCTCTAGTTTTTCGTCTTCTTTCTGTTAGAAACTAATTTTAATTTACTTTCCATATAGTTCATATTAATTGTCTGCATAAGCCTTTTATTAGTAGGGCTGTATAATTTTGGTTGCTATATCCCCAATGCCAATATTCAATAGCCAATAAACATTTATTAAGGGCCTACTATGTTCCAGGCATTGTACTAAGTGCTCGGGATACAAATATGAAAAAAAAAAAGATAGCTCCTGTCATCAAGGAACTTAGAATCTAATAGGGGAAGAAAACACACAAAAGAAAGTTGAAAAGTGTTGGAAGGGAGGAGTACTCGGTGTGGAGTCTTGTCCAAGGAATACAGTTTATGGAAAGTTAAGAGATGGCTAGTCTTGGAACCCTTTTTAAGGAGAGGGTTTTGGGAAATTTCTTTGTTCTATCTTTTGGCCAATGTTTAGCACAATTTGTGGTACGAAGAATCACACTAACATGTATAAAATTCCTTAAAATTTAGACAATACTTTGAATACCTTATCTCTTAACCATAACAACTCTTATTATTGTCTCTGTTTTATAGATGAGAAAACTGGGACTCACAGATTAAATTATCTGCTCTAGGCCACTCAATTAGTAGGTGTTGGAGACTAGATTTGAATTCAGATGTTCCTGACTCCAAATCCAACATTTCATCCACTACACCACCTACCAGGTAAGAAGATACATAAGAAATGCTTATTGAATTAAATTGAATGAAATCAAAGTGAATTTTTTCACCAGAAGATCAGAGGTCAGCAATATCCAAAAGGCAATTGACCTCTGGGTTAAGCACTGTATGTGCTTAATGTCTCAAGAGCAATGTATATTGGAAAGGGGTAACAGAACATGTTAGGATTCATTAATTTACTAGCAAAAATCAATTTGTCCAATAAATGGCCAATGTTTTAGAAACTCTAGAGAGACCTTACTGAAATTTGGACTAGCACAGGCAAATTTCAATGTGAGGGAAAATTGGGAAAAATCTAGACCAGGAGTTCTTAATTTATTTTGTACCATACTCTAGTCTGTTGAAGTCTAATTAACTGCTTCTCATGCATTTGTTTTTAAATAAATAAAATAAAATACTTAATATTAAAAAAATTAATTATATTGAAATAGTTGTCAAAAATTTTTTTTTAAATCACAAGTTTTCAGACCCCAGGTTAAGAACCTTTGGTCTAGAGCAACATTTCTGAACTGTTGAAACACACCACATTTCTACCAGTCTTCAATACCCTTACTTCCAAATATCATTACTTCCTCAAATAAACTTTAAGCAATAAAAAGGACTTCTGCTTTCTTCTGACTATTGCTCCTCTAGCCCCAGCTCCAGGGTCTTTCCTTTCCCCCATTTCCTGGTCCTTTCCTATTGTGCTGAAATTGCAGAGGATAATAGTCAATTATAACACTGGAGATATTTTCCCATTCTGCAGCACAGTTTGGCTTGTGAAATGATGTGTAGAATTTCAAGGTAGAGGTTGCCTGGGGTTGCCTAGAGTGGCTAACAGAATAAATACGCCTTAGCAGCCAGAGGTCCACATGAGAATGATGGACATGTTGGAATGGAGAACTTAGAAAAGTGTGTGTGTATGTGTGTGTGTGTGTGTGTGAGAGAGAGAGACAGACAGACAGACAGACAGACAGACAGACAGACAGAGACAGAGACAGACAGAGGGCGACAGAGAGGTGGGATGTGGAGGTGCAAGTAACTAAAGATGAATATTGCTTGTTTCTCAGTTCTGCCTGGGGTTAGCCTTGCTACATAGCACAAAAGCACTAGAATTAAGATCATGGCATTTAGAGCTACAAGGATTTTAGAGATCATCTAGTCCAATCTCCTTAGTTTTATTTTTTAAATGTGTTATGAAATCAACAGATATCAGTAAACATGAATATTTGAAATATAATGAGAAAAAGATTTTGTGTGAAACTGCATACATGTATTTTAAAGTATGTATTACATTGGACACAATGCCCTTTCCTTCTTTTTTCCTCTTTTTGTTACACAAAAGATAATTGGGGTCCACAGAGGTTAAATTAGTTGCTTAAAGTCACACAAAAAATAAATAACAGAACTAAACTCTAAATTCAAATTCAGAGTTCTTTTTGTTTATGCCCTAAATTAAATGAAAGGGTTGGACAGAATTAGCTACAAGCTCTTTTACAGTTCTAAATTTATAATCTGAGCACCCTACAATGGCTTGATATGTTGGGATTATTTGCTAGAAGTAATCAAACTGACATGCAACTGACCACCGGAAAATCTAAAATTATTCAGACTATACTGAGAGCTATTTTTACCATCTTGTGAAACTTTTAGGGCTATCCTCAATTTTCCAGGAATCTTTCAGTCTTACTGCTGATTAAAATGATGTCTTGTTAACCGGCTAAGTAAAGTAGAATAAAATAAGGCATCTATGATCCATAAGAACCACATCTATGCTACCAGCCCAGGTTTGTGGTAATGCGTGTCCAGGGAGTTTGGAAAGCATCCCTCTATTCCACACATAGAGGGTGGTAAGGCCCTCCGGGGAGATTCCTTTTATTAACTTCTAGTCATAGTTAAAGCCTTTGTTTTGGCATTATGTCTTCTTCATGAGGTGGGAATTGACGGTGTTCTAGGTACTTGGCCTTTAACATTTGCAGATGATTCACTCAAGGCCAAGTCCAAAGCACCTGACTATATCCTTGGGCTTGGATTTTAAAAGAGAAACTAGAGACAGATGAGTAGACCCAGAGCTGCTGTTCCTAAAAGGAAGCTGCTCAGACACAAATAGAGTTTTCCCTTCTGCATCACAAGGGTTTGGGGCCCTCCCTTCATACCAAAGTCTGATTTGTTTTTCTTTTATGAGGTGTTTGCAGTACCTTATTATAAAATTAGGCTTAAGTATTTTGTCATAGTCTCTGTGTTATGTGATGGCCTCTGTGTGTCATCTGCAGCTTCTGCAAAGCTCCCCCAAAATTCTCATTTAATTTCTTATGTCAGCCCTCAATATATCAAAACCACAGGAGGGTTTAAGGGGTAGGCCAAGCCAATATAATAAAAATGAAAATTCTACCTAAATTAATTTACTTATTCTGTGCCATAGCAAACAAAATACAAAAGAATTATTAATTATTTATATGAACTGATACAAAATGAAGTAAGCAGAAACAGGAGAATACTGTATAGTACATAGTAACTACAATATTGTATAGATGATCAGCTACTCTGTTCAATCCAAGGGAATTCTAAAGGACCCATGATGAAAAATGCTACATATACCTAGAGAGAGAAATAATGTACTCTGAATGCAGATTGGAGCATACTTTTTGTTCACATTCTTTATGTTTCTTGATTTTGTTTTTTGTTTTTATAACATGGTTAATTTGGAAATATATCTTTCATGATTTCACAGGTATAATTGATATCATATTGCTTGCTTTCTGAATGGGTTGGGGTAGGGCTGGAGAGAAGTAGAGATTTGGGAACTCAAATTTAGCAAAAAAGAATGTTAAAAATAAATAACTATTTTTTTAAAAAAAAGAAGCTTACAAATAGGCACTTGGTGGCTTAATATACCTGCATAAATTATCTGCATAAAGATGTAGTTAAAGCCATAGAAAATGGTGAGGTCCCTAAGAAAGAGAGTATAGAAGAAGTAGAGGAGAGGACCTAGGACCAAACCTGGAGAACAGATGATGAAGAAGTAAAGGAGACCAAGAAGAAGAGAGGTAGAAGGAGAAACAGGGAGAATTAATATCATAAAGCCCAAAAAGGAGAGAGTATCCAGGAGGATAGGGTGGTCAATAGTATCAAATGCAGTAAATAATTCTGTAAGAATGAGGACCAAGAAAAAAACCACCATATCTGACAATGTATCACTGGTAATTTTGGATTGAGGTGTTTCAGCTGAGTGAAGAAATTAGAAGTCAAAGTGAATAGGTGTAATGTTAATGGGATTTAAGATCTTCCCTGCTCATCAATAGGCCTCACATGGAGTCCCTTAAGGGAGGCTTCCTTAAGGTAGGTTTGCTTGTGGGAAGGTTTCACAGCTTTTGCTAATTTCTAATTAGGCACTGAGTCATAAGGGTTGTGATGCCTTCTGGCTCTGAGAAGTGTACATATACTCTGAGTTGGTATTTTGCTTTGGGGGCATGCTTAGGAGAAGAATCTTGTGATTCCTTGGTAGAGATTCTGAGTGGCCACATGTTCAAAGTTCCCCAACTGCTCATATGTAAAGACTCTTTCCATCCAGAGATGTATGTAAAGTGTATAGTTGATTCAGGCAGTCAGAGTCCTGTCTGTTGGTCTTTATTTCTCTGTTTCTATGTTCTCTATTTGTATTTCCTCTGAAGTTCAGGGTGCTGACTTTTCCACTGAACTAGTGAATGTAATTAAAAAGATTGTTGATCTCTTAAACAACTAACTTTCCTAGTAAAGCATATCTAAGAACCTGTGCTAGCAGCCATCTTGGGTATGCCAGTGTGGTTGCCACAACAATAAGGTTGAGTAAGAAAAGAGGAAACAGAGGCAGCAACTGTCGATGTTTTTTGAAGGAGCATGGCAAAGAAAGATAGGAAAGAAATAAGACAATAGTTTGAGGGGACAGTAGCAATTAGTGAAGATTTTTAAAGAGGAAGGAAGGGATTGTTTAAAGGCAGTAGAGAAAGAGAAAATAGATAAGAAAAGGTTAAAGATTAGGGGGAAAAGGGAGTTGAGGTTGTAATCTGCTAGAGAAAATGTGATGGAGTGGGATCAGAGACAGGAGAAGGGACAACTCTTTGTCAAAGACTGACAGGATCAGAGTAGATGATATCAAGGGGTTTTGAAATAAAAAGAATGAGAAAAAGGGAGCTTACACTGAATAGACCAGATGACTCTTTTCTCTTTTATGGAGACCTAGACATGATTCTGGTCTTCTCAGGAGAAGCCCTGAATGGGTACATGAAAGAAAGGATATGAAATATGAAAAACCTTATAGATTGAACTTAGTCCAAGTAAACCCAGAGAGGTGATACTGGGGCAAGTTAGACAAACACATTACATGTTAAAGGAGGGGGGTTGAGTTAGATGACCTCTAAAGACCCATTCAGTTCTAAATTTATAATCTTTTCAACTATAGATTCATGACCAAAGGCAAGTCTCCTTCCTGCTTGAGCCAGCACTTCATTGCCATGGAAGGTTAGCACTGCTTAGCAGAACAAAAGGACAGCTTAAAAAGATGGAAGTCTTCTTAATTTGTCTTTTTTTGTGTTTTTGAGTTCTAGCCAGACCCTTCAGGGAAGAGCACAATGCCATTTACATGACATGAAAGGAAACAATTCCTCCACAATGCCAATAAGAGGGCTTGTGTATGTTATATGAATTCATGGTAAGGAAAACCTACCTCTTAAAGTTAATGTAGTTTGTGTTCTATTTATTTGTCTTATGTTTAGGAAAAAACATCTGGATTTAGATCACTGTTTATCATGAGTAGATTAGTCCTTGGTTTCAACCATCCCAGTCCATGGTAACTAGAAAAGAATCTGGTTTTGAGGCTTAGTATCCTTCTCCAAGTTTACAACCCAAGTCAATTGTACTACCATCTTTCTTCAGTCAATTCATCACTTGAATATTGTTCCTATACAGAGAAAACTTTATGTTTGTGTCTCATTGTTTCTTCCCAGCAAATACAAGTAAAAAGCAAGCCTGATTGAGTAGAACTAAAGGTTTAATGGCACACATCCCAACCTTTCTCCTGTGTTTGTTGTTAGCATCATCACCCCCCATCTTATCATTATCTACAGGTATAGCACCCACTTCTTACATCTGAGTTTGACCTTAGGCAACAGAGACCTAGGCAACAGTAAGCTAGATTTCAAATGGTTATCTTTAATACACTCAACAATTGTTGTTTTCAAGTCAAAAACAAGTGATCAGTGAAGGAAGGGTGCAAATTCAAGCTTTTCAGTGATTCTGAATGAATACAAAAACATTCTTTGGCCTTTGGACAAATGTGTATCTTCCTCTAAAGAAACTTAGTAAGTACACTGAAATTCAAGGGCATGTTTAAAAGGTTCATAGCAGTCAGTCAGTTAACAGGCATTTACACTTGCTATATTCCAGGCACTCTGTTAAGTGCTGGATATATAAAGAAAGGAAAAATACATGGACCTTGCCCTCAGAGCTCACAGTTTAATGGGGATAATAATATGCAAATGATGATATGCAAAAATGTAACATATAGTCTAAATAGGAGGTCTATCCCAGGCTCGGATGGGGAGGAAAAGAAAGGGCAAGAATAAGTAAAAGCCTTCTATAGAAAGTGATATTTAATCCTAATCTTGAAGAAAATCAGACAAGCCAGTAGGTGGAGAAGAAAGACAATGTTCTAGGCTCTGTAGACCTCCAGTTTGGTAGGCAGCCAGATACCTCTTCTTTCCCACACTTTCTTTTGGAGCCACCCAAACAGTGAACTAGCTCTGGCAATATGCACATCAACCTCACTATCTATGAGTGCATCCCCAGGAAGCATACTGCCAAGGGAAGTAAACTTATCCACAACTTTCAAAATTTTTCCATTTTGTGACCAATGGCTCCACATATGGATGGTGTAGCGCTGACTGGCGTAGGACTTCTGTTTTCTTGGTCAGGTCAAAATCAGCACAGTTGGCACAGAGTTGATCTATCTGTGATCAGAAAGTCATGTACCAACTCTATCTCCACTCTCTACTTATCTGGTAGCTTTTTCAAGTTAAATACTTTACCTTCATTGTGGAAGCTGGTCTGGATGCTGTTTTCATCCTTCTGAAGGTGTTTGACTAAGGTGGCATGATCTGATGGAATGTAAGGAACTTCTGGTGGGAGAACACTCCTACCCCCAAATTAGTGACTTGGTATTTTACTTGGAACATACTAATAAATGTGTGCTGACTGACCTACTTAGTGCATGTAGATTTTGACTAGCGAGAATAATCTCAGGAAATTAGTGAGAATTCCATGAAATGATAAAATTATTTGTGGGAACTAATCACCATGTTTTACATAATTATAATTTGTATAGTTCAATTGCAAATATATACAGCCCTTTCACAGGATTCTGTGTTCATGCTATTCCAGACCTAGCTGTAGAAAATTCCTAGAGTTGTCTGAGGTACCACTCACAGGTTAAATTACTTGCCTGTGGTCATACAACTAAAAAGTGTTAGAGGTTAGAATTTGAACCTTAGTCTTTCTTGCTGCAAACAAAACGCTCTAGCCTATCAATGATGTTGTGCTACCTCTAATTAATGTCTGTATCATACCAAGCAAATAATACTTTGATATTTCAATAATAGCCAAGAGGAGGGATTACTAAATCCCTGAACTCAAAGTCACCACGTAAATCTTTTGTAACAAACATTAAGTTACTGGGGCATCTAGGTGGCACAGAGCACTGGCCCTGGAGTCAGGAGGACCAGAGTTCAAATCCAACCTCAGACACTTAACTCTTACTAGCTTTGTGACCTTGGGCAAGTCACTTAACCCTAATTGCCCTGACCTCCCTCTCCAAAAAAAAAAAAAGAAGAGAATTAAGTTATCACTGTAATTGCATCAAAAATACTCATGAATATGAAGGTCTTTTTTTGTTAGTGATCTAGTGGTTGCCACATTATGTATTTCTCCCCTTAGGAAAAGTTATATTCAAAAAGCAAAGATTTAACTTAAACAAGATAATGGAAGCTGCGAGTCTTAAAATTTTGACAGTGGGTGAGATACTGTGGTTTACCTCTAAAATAACACATCATGAATTTAAGAAAGGCAGAAGAAACTAAATATATGACATTATAGAAATCCAGTGTATGTATTTCAAGACCAAAACAATTATTAGTCCAGGGTGAACTTTATATAGTATAGTCTAACCCCAAAGCTAAGTATATCTATCATAAACAACATGGTGTGATCAAAGAGCCAATGTTGGGTAGAAGGGGAAAGTTCTGAACTTAGAATCAAGAGACTTGTGTTTGGGTCCTGGATCTGAAAAATAAATTAATCAAAAAGCATTTATAAACTGCCCAATTATGTGTCAGTTAAGGTGGGAAAGAGTGAAATAGTTTCTGAACTCAAAGATCTCACATTTAATGGGGGAGACATATGTGTACCTATACATGCATGCATATATACATATGTGTATATATGTATGTGTATATACGTGCATATATATAAGTACATGTATATATGTTTATATATGGTCATTTGTAGAGAGGAAAGCCACATAGATAAATATGTGTATGTATATACACACACATATACACATGCATATGAGTATATAGAAATTTGTAGAGGGGAAAGCACTAATGCCTAGAGAGATCAGGAAAGATGGGGAGATGCCTAAGTTACTTAATTTTTAGTCTTCTTATTCATCAGATCGGGCTAATGTGACTTATATTACCTATCTTATAAGGTAGTTGTGAGGACAGCATCTTGTAAACTTTGAGTTCCTATGCCAAAATTATTATATTAATATCTCTATCTTTATCCAAATAACCAGTTCTGTCAGATTAGTGTCAGAAAGCTTTCTAGAAACAAAATAATGGACTAGACATTTTCTCTGATTCTACAACCTCTCGAATTTCTCCAAAACAGAAATTATTAAACCAAAGTTAAAGCAACTTCAACTGTATCCATGGTCTAAAACACCCAGAGTATAAAAGAAGGCAAAAAAAAAAACCAAAAGCAATAACAAAAACCAAGAAACTGATTGACTCAGTCAGCATTCCTCCTACATCTCTCAGACTACATTTTGTGTGTGTGTGTGCGTGCATATATATGTGTATAAATAAATAACATATATACGTATGTATAAAATTTATATATAATATTTATATAAATGTAATATATTAATATGTAGAATAAGCTTATATAAATGTTATATATTGATGTTTTGCATATAAATTTGTGCAAATATATGTGTGCATGTGTGTGTGTATGTATGGGGAGAGAGAAAGAGAGAGAGAGAGAAGAGAGAGAGAGAGGGAACCAAAGGATATGGCAGAAGCTTACATTAAAACACACCTATACCCTTGTCACCTCTTCCCATTTCCAGTGCCATGGAAATCCTGGCTTCAGGCTGCAGAAGTTTGCTCAGG
>JAQQSU010010697.1:0-12365 GCA_028627135.1 Pseudochirops cupreus | reverse complement strand
TTGGATCTGTTTAATAGTATCTTGATTTCTCATAAAGTCATTAGCTTCCATTTGCTCCAATCTAATTCTGAAGCAATTATTCTATTCAGTGAGCTTTTGAAATTCTTTTTCAATCTGGCAAATTCAGCTTTTTAAGGCATTCTTCTCCTCATTGGCTTTTTGGGCCTCTTTTGCCATTTGAGTTAATTGATTTTTTAGGGTGTTATTTTCTTCAGTCTGGTTATTGACTCTCTTTTCATGATTTTCTTGCATCATTCTCATTTCTTTTCCCAATTTTTCTTCCACTTCTCTTACTTGATTTTCAAAATCCTTCTTGAGCTCCTCCATGGCCTGTAATCAGTTTATATTTTTCTTGGAAGCTTTTGGTACAGGAGTTCTTACTTCATTGTCTTCCTCCCTTTCTATGCTTTGATCCTTTTTGTCCCCAAAAAAGGAATCTAAAGTTGGATGACTGTGCTTGCTTTGCTTCCTTTGCTTGCTCATGTTGCCAGTCAGTTACTTGACTTTTGAGCTCTTTGCCACAGTAAAACTCTGCTTCCAGAGGGGAGGGCTTTGTCGCAAATCACTGGGACTTTTACAGCTGCCAGAGCTATTAGTAGGGCACTATCTCTACAACCCCCACCAGCTTTGGCTTACTGGTCACACACCTCTGGACCACCATCCAAGACCACAGTCCTGATCCAGGCAGGATAAGGCAAGAGTGTTTAGCCTCTAAATGGTCACTTGGCCCCCTGCAATCTGCAGGCTGAGAGCTCTGAAGCAGACATGTGGAGGCAGCTTCAGGGCCACTGCTTCTGCCACTTCATGCTCCAGTGGTAGAGACCAGACTGCACTCCATCCTCCCCAGATCCAAGAGAGTTCCACGGACCTTTTACTTTGTCTTTGGCATCTATAGGTTGATAATTCTGGAAATCACCACAGCTGTTGGAGATCTACTCTCCTGAATGCTCCAGAGGTGGCTGGTCCAGGCTGCCCTGGGGCTAAAACCACAGATTCATGTGGGGCTGGGCTTGGCTCCCAGTGTGCTGTTATGGAACCTTCCTATTTACTTGCTGGGCTGCTTTCAGTGGGAGATTTGTTTCTCTCTGTCACTTTGTGGGTTCCATAGCTCTAAAATTTGTTTAGAGTAATATTTTATAGGTATTTGAGGTGGTTATGGGGGGAGCCATGGAGTTTTCCTCCTTCTACACCACCCCTCCACTATTTATTCTTGATATAAAAAATAAACCTTATAAAAAGGAATGTTAGCTTTGCAATAAGTTTACATTCCCAAATTACTCCCTATTCAAAGACTCGGAAGATTAATAGCTAAAACAGACCTTGGAGATCATCTCATCTAGAATCTTTAAAAAAAAACAACAGAGTAACAAAAACTTTGGTGGCAGGATCTTAGAACAAATTGTTAACATGCCAGAGGGGAAAAAAGCTACTTGGCATGCCCCTGATAAGGTTATGAGTCATAAAGGGGTCCTTAACAAAATGAAAACACAAGCTGGGAAGTCAGATTTAGATAATGCTGGGTTTATTAAGTGTCAAATTCCATGGAAACATTTTGTAGTGCAATTACAGCACCTTGTTGTCTTCATGAAAGAAATATTAAAGTGGTGTGAAAAGCTTTACAATATCCATATTTTGTTTATAAATGGGAAGCTTTTAAAAAAAAACATTGCAGCAGCATCTCTCCAATGCAAAACTAATGTATTTTTTCATAATATAAAATTTATAGGGTAGGCACAGGTTTATTTTTCACATTTTCTACTTACTTCAAGCATTAAGGCATGCTTGTGTCATTGACTCAGCATCTCACTCTTCTGTGTATTACAGAATATAGATGCATGTATATACACATATAATACATATAATATGTACACAAAACACAAAATTAATTTATTATTTTTTAAATTATACAACAAATTTACTAATGTCTGATTCTGTCTTTGCTTTTTCCTGATACCAAGACAAGTCATAGGTTGCCTTTCTTAGATCCTCAGTCATCTGTCTGAGTACTGATACTCTACTTTTAAACTCCACTCCACATTGTCTTCTCATTCTCTATAAAGAGAAAGAACACCCTGCTTTTCTGCTTAGGAAAGAAAGAATAGAATTAATAAGGATGATTAGTTTGCTTGCAATGCTTTTCCTGACAATTATTATAAAAAACACCCATGCTGACCAAAAGCCAGCAGTATGAATTGAAAAGAATGATGAATGGGAGCCAAATAAGTGTTGCTCAAGTCCTTGCTCTCCCAGTCTGACCTCGGCAAGTCTTTATCTGTGATAAAAGGGAGTTGAGCTAGATAACCTCTAATGTTCCCTCTAAATCTCTAATCTCATCTTTCTATCAAAAGGAAATACTTTGCCTGTACCTTCCCACTGCACTTAGCCTTTCCACTTTTGTCTCTGAAGTTAGAGTTTTATGTACTGATAAATTTATATAGAATTTAGAAAGGGTCACAAGTGTAGCAGGAAGAGGAGTAATCCTTGGATTCATGAAGACCTGGATTCCAATCTTGCTTTAGACATATACTAGCTCTGTGAATATACAGCTCTTTAATTCTAATGCCCTCAGGAAAATCTAAGATTATAAATTAAATTACAAAAGAGATGCTGACTTCATTGGAAAATTGAGGTTCCATCCTGGAAGGTTGGAGAATTGAGTTTCCATCCCTATATTAATGTAGTCATAGGCACAACCTCCTCACCAAAAACTAACACATATAAATAGTTAGTTATAGTTATATAGTTAAATATAGTTATATAGTTAAATAGTTAATAAATATGTAACATAATTAAGTAAATAATAAATTTTATATAATTAAATATGTGCAGATGCATGTAGTTATAAATATATGTGTGCATATGAGTATATAAATATATGCATGTGCATATATAGATATACATGTTTATGTTAAATATATTTGGAGAGAGACAGAGAGGGTTTTGTTCACCATTCTAATAGACATTGGACACAAAGAAATTAACAAGCAACCTTCCTTTTCGAAGTAACAATATCTCTTTTAGAGATTATAACCTCTGAAAATACATTTACAGAATGTATACTTTAATGGATCTAAAAAGCGAAATTCTCCCACCCCTGGATGAGTATTACTGTTAGGAAAGAACGTTGAGTCAGTTGCCTTTGCAGAGCTCATTTTAGGATGCAATAGCTATACATTTCAGCACTGCTTCCCTTTTAGGTTATTTTTCCATTAGCTTTGAAATGAAAAATTATTGTTGAGCTGGACCTTGGAATCATTGGGAGAGTAGTTCAAAAGCATCTTTCATAACTTTCAGAATACCTTTTATAATTTGTTCTTGTGGTGCTGTGTGGGTTAGTCTGTTTGTCTTTCAGGCTCAGTGGTTCCAAGTTTACACTGATAGTGGACAGTAACTCTCTGAAAGTGTATATCGTATTAACCCCATGTGGTCTCCCTGGGACAGCAGAAAATATTGTTCTTTAGTGTGATAAATGGTCAGATGATCTAACTCAAAACTTTTTTATTAATAGAGATTCTTAGTTGTACTGAGACATTTGCCCAGTAATTATGGAAGGTGGGCAGTTTGTCGATGAAGTCCTGAAAAGCAGACTCAGAAAAAGGGAGTAATACAAGAACTTAAGGTTGATGAAGCAAGTAAAATACATACGTGAGTGGTAGAAAGAGAAGTAGAGGGTTCTCTGAGTTTTCAATGGGTTACCAGCTCCTCTGGGTAAGTCTCTCCTGGATTTCAGTGCCCTTTTCACAGATTCATAGCTTTGACAATAAAATTCAAACTTATCCAGTTCTTGCCAGGTATTCCTACCATGGCCTTTAAAACATAGGTTATATGAGAAGTAGTGGCGGATTTAGGTTGAATGTATAGTTAGGTCTTCAGACAAAAATATATGGTGGGGGAATAGAAACTAAGTCCTTTTTTCAGGAAAACTGTCACTTTAAGATATTAAAAAGCATGTAAGTGACTTAGTGGATAGAGAGCAAGCCTGATATCAGGAAGATCTAAATTCAAATGAAGCCTCAGACATTGGCTAGCTGTGGGCAAGTCACTTAACCTCTGTCTGCCCAGTTTAATCCATTGAAAATGGGGGTAATAATAGATCTTCTTTCCAAGGTTGTTGTAAGGATCAAATGAAATATTTGTGAAGTGCTTATCACTGTTGTCTAGTATACACTGGGCATACAATAAATGCTTTTTCCTTTATTTTTTGGCAAAGGAAAATTATCAGGTCAGAGTAATGACTATTGGTAAAAGAGATGTAAAAAGACATAGAAAGTGTGCAGGAATCCTTTTCTTTTTAAAATCGTTTATTGTGCTTTGTTTTTAATTTGTAGATATTTACAGATTACTACTATTTTGTGAGAAGTCTTATATAAGAAAGTAAAACAGTTGAGTAATACTAAAAACATCCTGACCTCACCTGAAAATAAATGCAACATTTCACATGAGCTACTTTTTTAACTAGTGGGAACTATTAGGGGAACTGACAAGATTCATGTCAATGTATAACATACATGATTAAGGAATTTTTCTGTTTTCTCCTAGTTGCTTTGTGTGTAACTGGATCCTGCTTGCACTGCCCAGAGATGTGATTCAAAGAGTCCAACTTCCCATAGTGAGTTTACTAGGAAAAATGTTTTGGGCTTCCCAATTGTTTTTTTTCCTTTTCAACAGGAAATAAATTTATTAAACTAGCTCTACCACTAATGTCAATCAGTTAATCACAAAATATTTTTCAAACACCTGCTTACATATAAGCCATTCAGTTTGCCAGGTCCTGGGGATAAAAATACAAATGCAAGATATTCTCTCTGCACTCAAGAAGCTTCTATTCCACTGGGGTAATATAACATACTTAAAGATAAATACATAAAAGATACATACAAAGTAAATAAAGATGGCTTTCAAGAAAGAATTGGAAGAATTCAGGAAAGAATTTTGGAAATCAGGAATTTCTATAGTAAGATCTCATTGTGGCTTAGAAGTGACTGTGTTTTCGAAGGGTATGTTATCAAAGATTTGGCAATTCTGATGAAAACAGAAGGGCTTTGGGGGCGGTGGCATTTACTAAGCACCTACTATGCACCAAATAGTTTACATTTAAGAAATTCATAAATACTGAATATAAAGTATTGCATGGAGCCAGTATCATATGGTGGGACTTTTGTCCAAGGAAGAACTAGACTGCATTCATATGATTTTCTTTTTTTTTTCTTTTAAAAATTTTTAAAATTTATTTATTTATTTTCTTGTTTACATCACTCATTTCCACAAGATTTTGAGTTACAAATTTTCTCCCCATCTTTCCCCTACATATGATTTTCCATTAAAAAAAATCCACAGACACTTATCAAGACTACCAACTACTTCATGAAGTAAGGTTATAAAGTGAGCCAGTGAAGGGAGCCCTAACATTAATTAAATCATATGTAAATGACATTTTAAAAAATACTTAGGAATTATTTTCCATTGTTCTCTTCTGATTGGTCAGTTCCTAGACAAGATCACCATCTTGGGAAATGCCCAAGTCATAGGAGTTCTATCAGCCCTTCTCCTAACTCAAGAATTTCCACCTTGCCCCTGACTAGATACTCTCTCTTTTCTTCAATCTCCCTTTTATATGGTCTCTTCCCTCATTATAATGTAAGCTTCCTGAAGATGGGGCTGGTTTTTTTACTCATATTTGTGTCCTTGACACTTAACACAGATGCTAGCACATAAGTGCTTTATAAAATTCTTTATTGTGAGAAGGAAGACTTGAGGAGTTGAAGGAAAGGGAGGTAACAAGCATTCATTAAGAACATAATATGTGCCAAGCACCATGCTAAATGCTTTATAAATATAATCTTATTAAATCCTCACAACAATCCTGGTAGATTGGTGTTATTATTATCCCCACTTTATATTTTGAGTAAAATGAGACAGCCAGAAAGGAGATCACTTGTCTAGAGTCACACAGCTAGAAATGTCTGAGGCCAGATTTGAACTCAGGTCTTTCTCTCTGTTGTGCTACCTCATTGTCTAAAGGTTATGTAATAAGGGTGAAGAATAAGTATTAGAGGAGTAAGTGATTGAAGATGAAGCATTTTCAAAGTGTCTTGGCACATGGCTGAAGTAGAATGGAAGTGCAGAGATCACAAGAATTAAGAAGTTCAAGAAATTGCAATGATATGATATAAGGGATCATTGAAATGGACACTGAAGTCTTAGAAGACAACGTCAAGAGAAGAAATGGAGAGAAAGATTGTGATGCATATGCCAAAGTTATGGGAAAATGTGAGAAAATGGACAGGTGGTCACTGTATAATTGTAACAAGCAAGAAGAAAAGGGGGCTAGCATGAAATTTAAAGGAAAAGGTCCTGAGTGATAGCAGCAGAGTTTGAAAATGGCAGTGGGGAACCAGGATCATGTCAAATTCCCTAATATACTCAATGAGATAGTCATAGAAAGGAAAGAAGTGTCCAGCATTAGGGATAGCAGTTGGATATTGGAATCCTTAGAAGAAATTTAACTAATTAATCATAAAGCAATTTTAGGCAACTAGTATATGAGAGGCACTATGCTAAGGACTGGGGGTGTAGAAGCAACAATGAAATAATCCCAATTATTAAGAAGCTTATGTTTTACCAAGGAAAAAAACAGGTACGTACATAAAGTATATGCAAAATAATGCAATTTGCGGGGAACATTAACACAAAGATAGAATGGGCATAGGAGGGACAAATCCATAATAAAGAGAAGTTTTATGTTTGTTTGTTGATAATGAAACAAGATTCCAAAGCACAATGAAAGAAGTAGATAAAGAGACAATAAGGATTGGGTAGGAAATACTTCTAGGAGAAATAAGGGTGAGTAAAGGGTAAATTAGAAGTAGGACTGTGTTTATAAGGAGATTACAAGCATTAGAGTAGAAAGAAATTAGGAGGCAAATTGAAGAGGCATGTTCATCATAAGTGAAAGCAAAGTACCAAGTAGACAATGATGTTTAATGTATAAACTAGTAGGAATAAAAAAATGTTCCCAGAATGTTGGAATCTTTCAGACTAAAACAGAATGCCACTTGTACTCAGTCAGCTATTTTCATAGCACTTAGCACCAAGACAATGCAGATGAATAAATATAAACCACTAGCAGCCTTCCCCCCAGTGCTGTAGACTTTTTTAGAACGGTACCCACCAGAGCAACTGGTAGTTGTCCTTCTTATCTTTTGACACCTCAGTCATATTTTAGAATTGCCTTCAGATTCTCCTCTGAACTTGTTGTCTTTGTTCTTGCTATGATCCAGGGTCCAGCTTCAACCTACTTCTTTCCCCCTCCCCCTATGTAGTCTATATTATCATTATCCCCAAACTCTGTTATCCCCTTCAACCCCATTACTGGGCAATATAGTTGATACCACGAACCTCAGTTACAGGAGGATGGTTGTATTGCATGACTAGTCTAGTATTATATGACCAAGCAATCTCAGTTAATTTCAGTTCAGTTGTATTTCAGCATGTTCTTCTGATGTTAATATATACCTGCTCCTCAGATAGTACTTCAGGATGCATAGGCTTGAGAGCCAAAGCTCCACTCAGAGGAAGAGACTGTCTGAATTCTCAAAGGAAAGATTCAAATCCTTCAAAAACATACTTTCTCTAACCCCACAGATATACTATTTTCTGATTGTATCCCTACACCTTACTCTAAGGGGGCAAGTAGTAACCCTGTTAGCTGAAAGACAGCCCCAAAACAAGTCATTTATCATCATAGTCGGATTCTCGGTACTGTGCTTGTACCTACAGAAAAAAAAAATATTCAGAGATGTGAAAAGGAAGGAGCCACCCACAGCTATCATAAGGAAACTAACCTTTATCAAAGGCCAAATATACATAAGGCACTTTCAGGCGGTACAAGGAGGAAAAAAACATTTCCCAACCTCAAAAACTTTATATTCTAATTCCGCCTGGATTCCTGTCCATCCTACCCTTATTACTAACATACCAATCCACCAGAAAGAGATGAAAAGGGATATGGGCCTGAGAAAAGTATATGTTTAAGCCTCAGATTAAAAGATTAAAGTTAAGATGAATATGGATTGAATTATTAGATCTTTACTTAGACATTATGTAGCACTTTCATTTATAACTTTCTAACCTATTTATTATGTAATAGTGTGTTATCATGTTATAAAGATAATTTTACAAAGTTTTTTTCTTGTCCCCTGTTAGACTATAAATTATGAAAGCATAGATGAAAAAAAAAGCCTTTTTTCAACTTGTTACTTCTCCCCAACACCCAGCACAGAGTTCTCTTTATACACTTGGTGTCTTTTTTTCTGAATGAGACAGTGAATGATAGAACATGATATAGTGGATAGATTGTAGGACTTCATGTCAAGAAGAGCTAAGTACAAATCCCACCTCAAACCCTTACCAGTTGTGTGACCTTAGGCAAACCACAGTCAGAATTTCATGTTGAAAAGGACCTCATTGGTCATCTAATTCAACCCATACACCAAAAAATTCCCTCCTATAACATATGCATCAAGTGGTAACATAGCTTGTGAAGTCCTCCAAGGAGTGGGAATTCACCACCCCATTCCACTTTTGGACTACTCTGATTGTCAGGATTTTTTTCTTGATGTCAAGTCTCAATATGCCTCTTTTCAATTTCCAATTTAGTTTAAACTCTGTTTCAGTTTCCTCATAGCTAAAACAGGGATAATGATAGTACCTGCCTCATTGGATTTTTGTAAGGATCAAATGAGATAAATACATGAAGAATTGCTTTTTTAAAATCTCAAAACAACACATAAATGTCAGCTATTATGATTAATTGTCACTGAGACTAGCTATGTGCCTGGAGAAGTAATTTTCTGAGCGTCAATTTTTCCATCTGTATAATGGGCATACAAATATATGCAGTACTTGCTTCACAGGGTTGTTGTGGGGATCTGCTAAAATGATGTGTATAACTGCTTGCCCTAAAAGTACTATATATTATATTACATCAAATTTGTTTGTGTCATTGAGATGATAGCAGACAGACACAGAAACCTCAGCAAGTATTTCTCTTTTAGGCTTCTAAGGGTACATATTCATTAAAATGTCATATTGAATCACAGAATTTTAGGGTCTTAAGGGATCTCAGTGACCTTTAGTCTGATCCAGATCTAAACAAGTAACCACTTTATTTTTTTAAAAAAAGACATCATCCAGCCTTCATTGAATGACCTTCAGTGTGGGAAATATGACATTTCCTAAGATAAAATTATCACATAAAAATATTTCATCTAGTAAATCCCTAAAGCAAAAAGTTTTGTTCTAGTCTCAACTCTCATAAACATGATGAGCAGCCCATAACTAAGGTCCCTGCCATGTAAGGTGATGACTATTTAACACACTTGCCAGCATTATGTTGGACCCAATTAACTCTAAGGAGAGGCTTGCATGTTTCAGACAGGACCTCCCAGGTTTCCTGTCACTTCATTTTTAATCCCACATATTCTGCTGAAAGTCATTTTCAAAACAGTCTTTAGCCCACGTTTTGTTTATTTTGCCCAGCAATTTCAGAATAACCTTGGGGTATAGGCATGCATCAACATGACAGAGCTTCAACACAAACATTTCTTGTGTTCCTATTTGAGTAATGGGGACCTTTTGCAGGCAAGTGCCCTGGCTGTTTAAAGGGTGTGATTTCTTTCTTTTTCTCATTTAAAGTGCTATTAAAGCTAGGCATAGAAGAGACAGAAGTTTTATTAGCTGCATGGCATTTCAGGCTAGGGATTTAGCTTTTGCCATCACCTCTAAACCTTAGGTTAAATGTGCACTGGATCCATTAAGGGTCTTTATAATTTATTTGGCTCATCTCTCCTTAAAAATATGTAATGCTGGGGCAACCAGGAATCTTCCCATGAAATTACCTGTCATGGCCATTGCCAGATGTCTCAGAGTCTCTGCCTGTTACCAAAGACTGCAGTTACGCATCTATTATAGAGTGCCACAGCAATATCTCTGTCCCTTTATTTCAAGTGAGATTTTCCCTAGTTTTATTTCAGCACAAAAGGAAGTTGTAGAGCAGAAATGGGGCGATATTGGCAACAGGCATTCAAAGATTCCGAAAAAAGCTTGAGAGAACAGTCTGTTGGACACACAGACCATGCCACTATATGGTTATGTAAGAATTCTTCCTTATCAGGGTTGACTCAGATTGGGAAAATAGGACATTGTTACAGGAGAGCAAAGGAGGAGGAATGATGGCCAAAAGGTCTTTTAAGTGGCCATAATTTAGCAGCATGAAGGCACAGTTTAGTCTCAATAGCTCAGATTTTTTTATATGCTCTGTCTCACCTTCTCAGGGAATTCACTTTCAGCTGTCTCTTGTGAACCCCATACACTTTATGATCCAGTATTTCAGGATGTCAGAAATGCCATTGTATATAAATGCCTTTGTTTAAAGGGTTATTACTTGGCATTACGAAATACTCTTTGGTTTGCCTCAAGACTAAAACTTTATCAAAGAAGGTTATGTTATAGCCTCTGAAATTTTAAATAAAAAAAAAATTTTTGGACATAGCCAATATGAGAATTTGTTTTCCTTGATTATGCATATTTATAGGAAGAGGTTGGGGGAGGGGGTGAAAGATAAAATAATAGTACTTGGTAATATTTCAAAAAAAATTTTTAATTTAAAAAAAGGCCTCTCAAGCAATGTTCTTATTTCTAGAAGTCACTTAATTTTTTAAAAAGTAAAAAAATGCCCTTCATCATTAAGCTATGACATCTATCATTCCCTCAGGGTAACTGAGAGATAGTAATATACTCAAATAAAATGGATATGGGGTGGATTGTGGGAGGTGTAAGTATAAGTCCATGGTCTAGGAAAATGTAAGGTACCCTGAGAAATCAAAAGAGGGCTATAAAAATGTTTATCAAGCCCTGAAGCCCAAGGAACAATTTGAAAATAAACCTACCTTCCGTGAGTCAGAAAGATTGTCTGATAAACCAAGTTCTTGAACAAGAATGCTAAACATTTTGTGAGTACTGTGATGGTAACTGGGAGAAGGGAGGCAAAAGGAACTTATGATGTTAAGCAGATGGCACCTCACAGATCATCTAGTATAACCACTTAATTTTATTGGGAAGAAAACATTCAGAGTAAGTTAGTGACTACATGTTTATGTAATCTAATCTCCACTTGGCCACCTCCAAAGCAAACTCATCCTTTCATTCCCCCCAATGAAGTTTGTATCGAACTCCCACAGATGTTCTGAAACTTCTCTTCACTCTTCAAACCTCCCACATCACTGCTCCTCCACCCTCTCAGGTCTTCTCCCCTTGTCTATATTTCAAAACCCCATTACATAAACATACATTCTCTTCTCTTTTGCTACATACTGTCTTTGATTTTTTAAATTACCCTGATACCCATCAATGCCAATATCTCTAATTTGTTCCCTTGATCCCATAAATTCCTCATCTCCACCTCTCAGAAACATTTTTATTTCCTTTAAAACTCAAGTGCCACTTTCTAGCTCATATTGTTTTCCACCCCCATTAACTTCATTTCGTCTTATACAGGATAATAAGGATAAGGACCTGATCTATGATTTTACTAGCAGAGTGAAGTCCTTGGTGAGGCAACTTTCTATCAATGCAAGCTGGCATCTACTCTGCAATTTATACTTGCAGACATAGATGCCTAGGTCCCCAAAAGTTTTTCTGACCATAATTTTCACTGAATGATTAGAAATGTGATCCAAATAAAATGCTTAAATCTAGAGGCAGATCCAGAAAGAAGAGACTTTCAGTCATTTATTTATTCACTAGCTAAGATTCTTTCATGAACTGTTTGTTGAACATTGTAATGTTGAGCTGTCTTTGCTGAGAAAGATGCAGAATATAAAGTGAGCCATATACTGAATGCTGATCTCTGATCTAGGTAGGATGTATTCCTATGTGAAAGACCTTTCAGAAGGGGACAGTGGGGGCAGTTAGGTGATGCAGTGAATAGAGCCCTGGCCCTAGAATCAGGAGGACTTGAGTTCAAATCCAGTCTCGGACACTTAACAATTACTAGCTGTGTGACCTTTGGCAAGTTACTTAACCACAATTGCCCTGCCTTCCCTCCTCCAAAAAAAAAAAAGACAAAAAAAAGGAAGAGAACAATGATTTGAGATTTTTCTACTGTCCTATTTCTCTCCCTTGATCCTATTCCACCTTTCCTACTATAAATCACAAATATGGTACAATGCTTTGCACATAATATGTGCTTACTAAAAGCTTTTTCATTCATATATTTGTTCATTCCTTCCAGAGTCAAAATAGAGTGATGACTTAAGCTACTGGAAGTCTCATTCTATGGCATCTGATAAAAATAGTTACCTCAT
>JAQQSU010010696.1:0-12365 GCA_028627135.1 Pseudochirops cupreus | reverse complement strand
TCCTTTCATTCCTTCTTCCCAGCTCTTACTGCTCTTCTTCCTGTTCCATCCTTATAAGCTTGCCCTCTCTTTTATTTTATGTCCATCAGAAAACATTTATAAAGCAAGTCACTGTACTAGACAGGGAAGCAACAAAAAGACAGGGCCCACCCCAGAGCAGTCACAGGCTGATGGGGAGATGTTATTGCAGAGAATACGTGGCAGAGTTCTGGCCACTTGTCAAATGATTCAGGAAATGTTTTCTGAAAAGGTGGCTTTTGGATTGTACTTTGAAGAACAAATAGAAACCCAGACAGTGGGGAAGGCAGCACTTTGCAGAAACGAGGAACAGCATGGGCAAAGGGGAAGTGGGGATGTGACAAGAGGGCAGTTTGGCCTGGTGGTAGATGTGAACACTGGTGGGGACCAGTATGGCCTTCATATGGAGGTGTCCTGTGGCAGCTAGTGTTTGGGAAAAGGGTTAGGGCCCAGGCTGAGTAGGGATTAGGGCCCAGGCTGAGTAGGGATGGACCCTCTGAGCACATAAAACACAGTACGTGAGATTACCAGGGAAACCCATTCTGCTCAGAGGTGTGGAGGGAGAAGAGGACCCCGGGTAAGAGCATGAGGAGCCTGCAGAAGCAGAGGGATCAGAGGGGCTGCTACTGCAGAGGCCCCAACCCAGCCAGCTCCTTTCTGCTCATTGCTTCCTCGACCTTACCAACCAGAGAAATGGGGGTTTTACCAAAGTAAAACTTTATCTACCCTTTGGAAAATACTCCTTCTGGGTATATCCACTCTCTTACTATCTTCTGAGTCTGTTTCATCAGTATTTGCCTTTATTCAATAAAGTTCTTAGAAGGCAGAAATCCGACCTCTGACAAATCTTTGTTCTTTTTCAAGCATATGTGCTAGCAACATTGATGCTTCATCGTGTGGATTATTAAAGGTCTGATTTTTGTCAGACTCCTATGGGAGCCCTTTCCACTAAAGCAGATCTCCATCCATGTGAGACTTGGTAGATAAATCCAGAGACTAGGTTCCTTGTTCAAGGCCATCTGAACCCTGGACTTCCTGTCTCCAAGCCTAGGATTCTCCAAACCAAGCAGCTGGTGGTGCGTGGGCAGAACACTGGATGGAGTCAGGAAATCCCAAGTCTGAATCCACCCCAGAGGCTTACTAGCTGTGTGACCCTGGGCACATCACTGAACCTCTCTACCACGAGGATAATGGCACTTGTTTCCCGGGGGTTATTGTGAGGACCAGATAAGGTATCTGTAGAAAGTTTTGTAGATCTTAAAAGAATTACTGAGTGCTAGCATTTCAGGGTCCTTGGAAGCTTCCAGATTCCCCAGGTGCTCTCACTTCCTCCCATTTATCCTCCCAGTGGCCTGGGAGGGGTGGGAGCGGTAAAGGTCGGCTCTGTGCACTTGAAGGCTGCCAAACTAAAGGGCAGCTTCCCCGTTTCCAATCAGTTTCTTTTCTTCTTTTCTCAGGGTCAACATCTTCATATATTCAGTTCCACGCTGGCATGAGAAGATAATCCCATGAACAGCATCATCAGTTGTAGTGACTTTAAATAACTGCCTTTTGTAAATTGATGCATCTTTTGTGCTTTTGTATGTGTATATTTAAATGGGACCAACGTGAACACAGCTCTATGATTGTATACAATTCCCTTGCCAACACATCTAAGCAGACTGGAATTTATATATATAAGCATTGTATATTCATGCACAACAGTCACTAAATTACATGTATATTTGTGGAATGCTAATTTAAATGATTAACTTATGGAAGACTTGTGTATTTATCAAAGGGATAAAGAAATGAAACTTTTGCATATTATTACTGACGAATGTGTAGCTTGAAGTGTCCTGTACTTTTTTTGCAAGACTACTGAAGTTACATGATTCTGTCCTAATTTTGCTACTGGCAGTGCAGACAGAAAATCGCACTCGTAGAGACCTATTTTTGTAATGGTAGATGTTTTGAATTTTATGGGGGTATTTTGTCAAAGTACTGAAATAAAACCAACTTCATTTTAATCACTGGTGTATTTTTTAAGCTGTTTAACTAAGAAAACACAGTGACTTTTACTCTCATCCAGCCACCTCATTATTTAGTTAATTCAAGTAGTTTGTATAGGACTTGATTGGCTGGAAAGAGCCCTAGCTGATCTTTTTGAACTAGGTGGTGCTGAGACCTAAGGTGTGCTGTGAGCTTACAAGGCCTCCATAAAAGTCAACCCCCTAGGTTCTTTGAAGGTAGCCTACAAAAACAAGAACAAATGAACACAGCTTTTTTCATAATGACTATTTTACACATGATTTATACATTTGTACATTAAACACAATTGCATTTGTCCAGTTCCAAATATTTAATAAGATGATATGATTAAAATCTATAGACAATTCTCTTCTTCCCACCCAGTATAAATAAAGTACTTTGTGAATAAACTCATTGTTTTATCCAAAATTATTTTAATGTGAAAAATTAACAGGAGAACTTTAATTACATTTAATGAGTTCAACATGAGTCCTGAAAACTGTTTTAACTAAGAACATTACTGGAACATACATGATATTTCAAGGAAGGAATATTTCAGCCTTACCTAGTAAGAACAAATTGTGCATTCAAATACACAGTATCAGTAGAGTTACACACACATACATTGAGACACAAACACCCCTAGTATAAAGTTTCAAATTACAACATATACATAAATCTGTGTCAATTCCAACTTTTACAATTTGATATTTAGTTCCTTCCCTCCCTCCCTCAATCAAAACAGAAGTCTGTACTTATTGGAGCCAGGTGATTTGATTAAATTAAGAATAATGATTAGGCTTAATCCCAGGAGACCCATAGATTGCAGTCTCTCTCTGGAGGATGGGGAGTGGAGGAAGTACAGGTGTTCCTGTCTGATCTAGATAAAGGAGGAAGGAAGTAGTCCTATTCAAAATATTAACAAACAAATCTTTGGTACCATACAAATTTCTGGCACTCTCTTGTCTCCCAGAAATCAAAAAGATGTTTTTGGACAAGGGGGGAGGCTTACCAAAATTCTACTGAAGCAGGTAAGTACAGGCTCCGGAGAGTGTCAGAAGCTGCTTCTGAGACACTCATGATGGAAATTGTTGGGGAGTCCTGTCATCATCCAACCCATGAATAACTGGTAAGTATAAAAATTAATTTGTAAAAATACTTAGTTATAATTTGAGTAAAGATTTTAGTTTCCTTTTTTATAGTATTTATATGTTCAGATAGCCTTATTTAAAAAAAAAAGACAAAAAGCTTATTAAACCTTGGTTGGAATTCTGTCTGATTTTCTAGTGACACAATTTGTAGGAAATTGATTATTTTGGAGGAACCTTATTCCCATATGTAACTTGAATATGACTATAGCATGAAGACATTTGACACAACTATTCTAATTTAAATGCAACATTTAATTTTTTAAACATCATTGGTCATTCAAGTAAGACTAAACCTATCCCTAGAATTTTATTGGATTTCACATTCATTATGGCAATAGTCTAGGGCAGGCTCCCTCCTTCCCAGTTGAAATATATACATCCTTTTCTCAAGTTATACTGGAAAACGGCCCTTTAAAAAATCCCGTTTAGAAGGATAGATATTTCTCAGCCTAATTTTAGAATGTTTTGATGAACTTGACTCCAGTAATGTACACATGGCAAGAAAACTATGAAGAACGGCATTATAATCATGTAAACAGACACAATTTTAGCATAAGGATTTGTAAGTTAGTTTTCTTTTTAAATTGCACTCCCAAAAAGCCCAGTACATTTAAAAGTTATTTTGTAAACTTCATTCGGTGGAAATGCTATAAAAGCTCACAATATACAAAAGCATGGTTTTTCTGTCTTGTTTTTTCATGTCATTCTTCGTTTGTATCTGATTATTGGGTTATCTGGGGTGTGAATCATGGTTGTATAATTCACAGTAGGAAAATATCCATCAACAAGATCAAATTCATATAAACGAAGCAGAGTGGACCAAATTGTCTTAATTTGAACATATGCAAAGTTTTCGCCAATGCAACGATGCCGACCTATAAGAGGAAAGCAACAAGATGAGGATTTAAATACATATTAAAATACTTTTGAGGCATATGAAAAATACTGTTCCAATTGTTTTTGTTAGTTTGTCAAAGGTAATTCAATGAAACAAAATAGACACTGTCCTCCAGGAGTTTATATTCTACTAAAAAAAATATAGGTACATGTACATGCCAACATAAGGTATGCTAAGGAATAAGACAACAATAACAAATGGGAATTGAAGGTTAGAAAATCAGAGAAGCAGGTGATTGAAATCCTGCCCCTGCCATGTGCTGGATAACCCTGGGAAGGTCACATACCCTTGCTGGGTCCCCGGGGCGGGGGGGAGGGTTGGACTAAATAATCACTTTCATGATGTGGGCTAAAAGTGACGGGTGTGAGAAACTTCATGGAGGTGACGCTTGACAAAGATGACTGAGGTTGTGATGCTTAGTGTTTAGGAA
The DNA here is from genome assembly GCA_028627135.1 of Pseudochirops cupreus. Lineage (NCBI taxonomy): Eukaryota > Metazoa > Chordata > Mammalia > Diprotodontia > Pseudocheiridae > Pseudochirops > Pseudochirops cupreus. The sequence goes on along the minus strand of JAQQSU010010696.1, from coordinate 7,858 downwards.
AGCGGCAATGGAATACACTGAAACAGACGGAGAATAACTCCCCAAAACGTTGGGGAGTATCATTCTACCCATTTTACAGAGAAGGAAGCAAAGGCTCTAAGAAGTCAGCCAGCACAAGGATCAACATACCTTCTGTGAGGGCCAGAAGGTGAGCGTCCAACACGAGAAGAGGAATAAATTCAAATGACGGTTAAGTCTGTTAGCCACAGAATAAAACTTTGAGAGAGTACACTGGAAAACGTGGGCAGAGCTGAAGTTGGGACATGGTGGGTAAGGAGGATAGGGACTGGAGAGTGGGGTGGTTTACTTAAGACAACTGGCTCCTAAATATCACAGGGTCTGGGGTGATTAGGTGGGACTTTACTAGTCCCAACAGACAGAAATGTGAGAAGGAGCTCCACTGAAACTGGAAAAAAGTTATGATAATCATGGTCTGGACAAGTTGCCTAGGAACCAAGGGAGAGGGCCTAGGATGGAGCCTTGGGAGACAGTCTGCCCAGGATTAGGGAGCAGATGAAGGACAACATGCAAAAGAACAGTCAAGAGAAAGGAGTCAGGGGAAAAGTGTCCCAATCCACCAGACAGCAATGTGGCTGACAGCATCAAAAGTTCGCAGAGGTGAAGGAAGGTTGACTTAGAATAGTCCATCAGATTTTACAGTTAAGAAAAGCCTGGTAACCTCTCACTGCTTACTCAGGACAGCGCCCTGGGCCTAGGAGCCCAACTGCAATGCCTGCAGTGACTGGGCAGTGCCAGAACGAATGAAGGGAGGCAGACTGGCCGAGGATGGGAAAGAGACCTGGAGTGTGCTAAGGAGAGGGCCACTTTTTCTCTTGGGGAGATCTGGGATAGCCAGGGAGGGCTCCAGGGAGGGCTTCAGGGAGACAGGGGAAGGATGGCGAGTGGGACAGAAGAGGCTGATGAAACCCTGAAATAATCACACTTTCTCCAAGTGCTTTCCTCTTTGCCAGCTCAGCACTTTCTAATTACTGACTAAATGTGCTTCACAGTTTCTAGGGTCTTCCTCCCCTGGCTTCAGAAATGTCTTCTCTGAAGTTTGCTGTAGAAAACCGTTGGATCTCAGAGTCAAAGTATGAACATAAAAGTAGACCCGGGAGTAAAGCCGGACTTGGGAGGCAGGAAGAGTAAGGCCACATTCAGCCTCAGCACCCTCGTCTGTCGTACAAGGGGCATAACAGCATCTACCTCTAAGGCTGCTGTGCAGAGTGTCCTGCACCTCCAAGTGCTACATAAATGCTATTATCATTACCCTTACAAGACAAAACCTGCTTTAAGGAGGGACGCTTAACCTGTGCAGGCTATGAAAATAAATACAAAGTCTGGCGAATCCCAGCGGGTTTTTCTGAGAAGCTACAAGAGCTTTCAAGAACTCCTGAAATCTTAGCTAGCATGCATGAACTATTAAAGGTGGCGTTCACTATGCTTTTATAAAGTTGTATAGCAACTTTAAAACGTTCACGTGGGGGAAATGAACTGTTTGCTCAATATTATAACAACGATCAACCTGATCATGACAGTTCCACAGGCCCCATGATGCCCCAAAGAGGAAACTGAGTAACACAGTGCAGACTGAAGCAGACCTCTTTTACTCTTGCTCTGTTTGCCTTTTCTTTGGCAACACAGCCGATATGGAAACATCTGGCATGAACTCACATATAATCACTATCAAACTGCTTGCCTTGTCAAATAAATGGATGGGAGGAACAAAATTTGGAAACCAAAATTTTTTAAAAAGTTATTGTTAAAAAATTTTTTTACCTGTAATTGGAAAGTGTTTACAGAATAAAAATAATTTTTAAAAAAAACTGTTTGCCCATGAAAACCACTTTTTATGCAGAAATTCAAGAGCAAGACCAGAAAAACTGCTTCCCAATAGCAACAATTAACTGGTAATGTTCAATTAACTGAAAATTTGGAGTAGGTACAAATAGAGATTATGTTTAAACAGAAATATTAATTACAGCAGGTTAAAAGGTAAATGACATACAAAATTCCTAACCAAAGGAGCAATTCTAGAAGAAAATTCCAATCAATGATGAAACACAACTAACAAGTACAGTGGGACAGACTGTCCAAGACAACTTAGAATTCGTAACTCAAAGCATGACGTCAGGACAGCATTTGGCGTGTACCCTCTAAAGCTAAACCTTTACCAAAGCATATCTGAAAAATTTCAGGGGTCCCAATCACTAGCTCTAAACAATACTACAGCTGAAAGTGGATGAGAGGGCTTTCAAAAGTAAAATTCTGACCATCCCAATGAAATAAAAACACAGAGTCATTTGAAGGAGTCAATGTGGCTGAATTCCAGTTTTTAAAGTATATGCAAAAAAGATGGAAAGGGTATAACACAGAACCAAGAATAAATTTATTTAGAAAAACAAAAGATGTAGAACAGTGCTTCTTAAACTGGGTTTTGACCCCATATGGGTGGGGTCAGACCCCTGATAAAAGATCAAGGGAAATGATGAAAAGAAGCCGAGGAGAGGGGGGAACAAACACTACTTCCTGACCTCAAACTATCTTAGAAAGCAGCAGTCGATGTAACCGTATGGTACTGGTTAAAGACTAGCGCAGCAGTTCTCAACCTGTGGGTCGCGACCCCTTTGGGGGTTGAATGACCCTTTCACAGAGGTCACGGGTCGCCTAAGACCATCAGAAAACACCTATTTCCGATGGTCTTAGGAACCGAGACACCGTTGCTATGGTCATCTCCAGGCAGGTCCACCCACATGCAAATATGCCCACATATGAGTATTAAAGGGTCACGGCATTAGGAAGGTTGAGAACCACTGAACTAGAGAGAGCTAGAGAGGTAAGAGAGTCACAAAGAGGACTCAATAATCCAGTGTTTCTTAAAACAATTGAATTAACTGATATGCTTTGGTAAAGGTTTAGCTTTAGAGGGTATATGCCAAATGCTGTCCTGACGTCATACTTTGAGTTATGAATTCTAAGTTGTCTTGGACAGTCTGTCCCACTGTACATGTTAGTTGTGTTTCATCATTGATTGGAATTTTCTTCTAGAATTGCTCCTTTGGTTAGGAATTTTGTATGTCATTTACCTTTTAACCTGCTGTAATTAATATTTCTGTTTAAACATAATCTCTATTTGTACCTACTCCAAATTTTCAGTTAATTGGAATTCAGTTAATTGGAAAACCTCAATTACCCAAGAAAAAGCTCTTTATGAGATAAAAACACCACAGGGAAAACTGGAAAGCAGTCAGGCAGCAGTAAGCTTAGACCAGCACCTTACACCATAGTTCACAATATAATCTACATGGATCCATTACCTCAATATTAAAGATCGCACTAGAGAAAAAATTAAAAGAAAAACATATCCTGCACCTCTCAGGTATGGGTAAGAAATATATTCTTAACCAAACAGAGAAGCAGTTACAAAGGAAAAAACATAACTTTGGTTACCTAAAACTGAAAAGCTGCACAGACAACATTAATGTGTCTAAAAGAGAAAGTAGCTGAATGGGAAAAAGGTCTTTGTATCAAATTTCTCTTAGAAGGGTTTGGAATCCAAGATACATGAACAATAAATTTATGACTAAATGGTCAAATGACATGAATAAACACTTCTTAAAAAGAATTACAAAGTATTCACAACCACATGAAAAAAATGCTCTAAATCACTAATAGTAAGAGAAATACATATTTAAACAAGGTTTCATTTCACATTATGCAAACTGGAAAAAATGACAACAGTTAATGTGGGAAGGGTCATGGAAAGATAGTCACAAGCTAATATGTTGCTGGTGGAGCCATGAAATGGTGCACCTATTTTGGAAAGCAATTGAAATTATACAAATCAAGTGACTAAATTGTCCATATCTTTCCAATCAGAGTCACCTCCATTCCTGAGCTTATTATACCCCAAGGAAGCCATCAGTAAGTCTCCATATACTTCAAAATATTTATAGCAGAACTTTTTGTGATAGCTAGAGAACTGGCTAAACAAACTGGGCTGCACAAACGTAATAGAGTAACACTGCACTGTCGGAAACAATGGATGTGATGAAGACAGAGAAGCACGGAAAGAGTTCTGTCAACTGATGCAGAATGAAGTCAGCAGAGCCAAAAAAACAATCTACACAACATCTACAACAACGGAAATGGAAAGAATGAAACCCCAAAATCAAACATAAATACAACAAAATTATAAACACCAGGCAGGACTTGGAATAAAGAGGTGGAACGACACGAGCCCAGCCCAACCCTGTATGGAAAAGGAAACGCAACGAAGTACATAAAAACACAGCATCACACATAAAAATCAACAGGCAGCAGACTTACCAGCTCCAAAGGGCACGTAGGAGAACTTGTCACCCGATGCAGGATTATCCCGTAAGTACCGGTCAGGATTGAAGTCCAAGCGTTCTATCCAACAGTCTTTAAGTCTCTGATTGACAGTAGGAGAGACACACACCTGATGACCTGGTGGAATTGTGTAGCCTGCTACCATCTGCAAGTTAAGGAAACACAAAACATTTTTCTTCAGGCAACTCAAACAAATTCTAAATTAACTGATTTTAATTGAAATCAACCCCATGAAATAAATGAGCACCAATATACAATTGTACATAATTTTAAAATATAGCAAGACGGCAGGCTGTTTAAACAGATAACATTATTTTATCATAAACTTACATTACAAGATTATATGGTAGATTTTCTCTGAATGGCAATTACTGCTAAGAAAGTACTATCACGTATCACTTTCACTTTGGTTGTATTTTTTTCAAAAGAGGTGTGCCCTGCCTGCAGAACAGTCACAGGCCAAGGGGGTGCAGCACAAAGAATCCTGAGCTCTTGAAGACTGCGGTTCCAATCTCACCTCTCCAGCACTCCCTCTGAGCATTAGCTAGAGCCCTGCCTTCTGCTGGAAGCCCTTTCCAGACCTCCTTAAGATTAGCACCCTTCCCTCGGCTGAGAGCGATTTTGTGTGTATGACTGTCTGCGTGTCGGCTCCCCCAGTAGGGCAGGAGTTAGTTGTCTTTCACCTTTCTTTGAATCCTCAGCACTCAGCACGGTGCTCTGCGTACTACAGGCACTACTCATTGTTTGTTAACTGAATCTGACTCTCCCTGGGTGACAAAGACAAGCTCCTTTACCTCCCTGGGCCTCAGACTGGTGTAAAATGAGGGAGCTGGACTCGAAGGACCCTGAGGTCCCTGCCAACCCTACACAGAGAATCCTAACCAAGTGTTTGTTTGAAAATCTTAGATTCACCAGAAACACTCACCTGGGGGGTTTTGGCCAATCTCATCATCGTCATTATAGGAGGTCTAAGTCTTAGTGTTTCTTTCAAACAGCGATCTAACACATGTAGATCTTTGAGCTGAAGAGAGAAAATTCTGTGAGCTGCTTCATTAAGGACAATCAATGAAAGTAAAATTTCAAAGAAAACAGTATAAACTGGTTTTCTACTTGACTAGTTCATTTTACAGTCTGCATTATCCTCAGTGGCATCTCAGTGGCCAAGACATGGAAGCACCTACTGCTGCCAAGAGGAAGAGAAAAAAGGTAGGCAGCTCTACCACAACTAATCAGCCACTACAAGAAGTCTCAAGTCTGACACTCAACCCACACGCCTCCAAAACTTCCCTTTAGGACCTCTTCAGGACTTTTATTTGAAACCAAAAGTCAAGCAAACCTGATCATAATTTAAAGGAGGCAAATGTCCTCCACAGACACTTTGCTGTTCTAAGAAACATTTTTCCTGGAGTGTTTTGTCTCTGGCCAAAAAGAAGCCCATCCAGGCACTCGTGGTTGAGGACGTGTGCTGTCCTGCCAACAAAAGTCCAATCAGCATCCCTGCAATCTCATCGTCCGTCAGAGGCCGTCCGTCCCTAAAGAGGCCAACCAGACAAAGAACTTTAGCACTTGGGCAGTCACAAAGACACCCCAAAATGTCAATGAAATGTAAAAATCAATAGATTTCTCAAGAGCCATGTTTTCTTTAACATCTTAAATTCAAGTTCAATTTTCTTGGAGAAAATAGCAGAAAGAAAGGTTAAGGACAATGGAACTTATTTTAGCTATTCAAAGTCCATTGGCAAAACAAAAATCACACTTCTCCATTCTTCAACTATTCAGTTCCTAATTTTTGACAATGATCTGTAAACATTTTAGATAAATAACATAATTCAATTTAAATTTCCACAAATCAGTGCTAAAAACAAACTTTTGCCAGAGGACAAAAAAATAAAACATTAAGCAAAATCATTAAATAATGTCCTTATTTTGGCTCAGTGCATCTGCCTCTGAATGGTTTTTACTTACTTGTAAGTAGACTCTAGTAAAGTTTGGAGAAAATCATCAATTTTTTCTTCTGACTTTCTACGTTTCTGGATTGCCTTATAGAAAATATTTTTGATTGCTCGATGTGCTCGGTCCCGGCGCCTATAATTCAAAAATTATAAATAATGCAAAAATGTAGAAAAGATGACAAATTACTAGTTTCAGGGTTTTTCACTTCATAGGTAGTGATGAAACTCCAGCTGGGTGGGAGGCATTTTAAAATGAATCTAAATGTCCCAAACCTATTAGACACAGTGACATTTATTTATTTACTAGGTAGCTACTCTTACACTGATCACTCCTTGAAGGATCTTCCAATGTGAGTGAAAGCAGAATGTTGCGGGGGTTTTTCCAACAGAATTTTAAATTTAACTGAAATACAGATTGCTTAATGAGGCAGGCAGTGTGATTTTAGCTGTGACAGATTTGCTTCTGTTTTCCCATGGATCCTCACTGCTTTGTCACTTCCATCTCTCCTCTTCTCCACTCTTTCACTCCCTATAGAATCAGAATTGTTCACTTTTATCTCCTTCAAAGAACTGATAAGTAGGACAAAGCCCACTGTAGCTTCTCCCCACCTCAGCACCCAGGGGGCAGAGCCAAGATGGCGGCGTAGGAGCAGCAAGGTACAGCAGTTCCCACACAGCCACCTCAAATACCCATAAAATATGACTCTAAACAAATTTTAGGGCTGTTAAAATTCACACAAATACACTTCCCGCTGAAGGCTGCTCGGCTAGAAGGGACCATCTCAGCACTGGGAGCCAAAACCAGCCCAGCCTGAAACCGCAGCTTTGCCCCGGGGGTGGCCTGATGAGCTGAGCCATAGCTGGAGCTTCAGGAGAGTGGATCAGTGGCAGCTGTAGCAGTTTCCAGAATTATCAAGCCATAAGAAAAAAGGACTAAGTGAAAGGTCAGTGGAACTCAGCTAAACTTTGGGAAGAAAAGCGGGTCCAGCCAAACTGCCTCCGGGGCAAGGACGCAGCAGAAGCGGAGGCCCTGTAGCTGCCTCCACGTAGCTGCTTCAGAGCTCCTGGCCTGCAGACTGCAGAGGGGCCAAGCAATCGTTCAGAGGCCAAGTGCTCTTGCGCTGAGCAGCCTGGATCCAGATCGTGGTCTTGAGTGGTAGTCCTGGGGTGCACTTTCAGTGAGCCAAAGCTGGTGAGGGCTGCAAAAAAACGGCATCCCCCTAACAGCTCCAGCAACTGCAAAAACCCCAGCGATTTGGGACAGAGCTTTCCCCTCTAGAAGCAGAGTTCCACAGAGCTAAAAAATCACTGACTGGACATCATGAGCAGGCAAAGGAAGCAAAGTAAGAACAGCAACCAAACTCTAGATTCCTTCTTTAGGGACAAGGGGAGGGGAGACAACACAGTCAGAACTCTCATACTAAAAGCTTCCAAGAAACATGTAGACTGCCTATAAGCCATAGAGCAGCTTAAGAAGGATTCTGAAAACCAAATGAGAGAAGTGGAGGAAAAATTGGGAAAAGAAATAAGAATGATGCAAGAAAATCATGAAA
>JAQQSU010010695.1:0-12365 GCA_028627135.1 Pseudochirops cupreus | reverse complement strand
CGTACTCAGGGCACTTTATACAAGGCAATATCCAATCACCATTCACCATTATACAAGGCAATATCCAATCACCATTCACCATTATACAAGGCAATATCCAATCACCATTCACTATATCCATTATGACCTTATATGGTCAAGCACTAAGCAAGCTTGCTACAGCTACCCATTACATCATTATCCCCCCAGCCCCCAACAGTAGTATATAGTATATATATATATATAGTGTGTGTGTGTGTGTGTGTGTGTGTGTGTATAATTTATTTTTTATTTTTACTTTTTGGAGGGGGAAGGAAGGGCATTTAGGGTTAAGTGACTTGCCCAAGGTCCCACGGCTAGTAATTGTTAAGTGTCTGAGGCCAGGTTTGAATTCAGGTCCTCCTGACTCGAGGGCTGGTGCTGTATTTACTGTGCCACCTAGCAACCCCTATAGTATATTTTCAAAACATTTCCATTTGAAAATCCAGGTAAAATACAAGAGTTCTGATCCTTTAAGTATTTACCCCTCAGATAACTGGAAAACCAGGCTATTCAAAATAACTGACTGTCCAAGGATTCTGAATAGCCATGGCTTTACTGCACTAGTGCACACAGTCAGTCCCCAAGTTGTGCTGATAATTATGTGGGAAATAGTAAATGAGGTGGTGTTTTTCTGAAAGGCACGTGCATATGTCATAGTAAAAGCTTGTTATCCAGCGCTTTATCATCGGTAATAAGCATCGACTCTGTTATTGTTAATCTTTTATGATTTTTGCTCAGATTCTTCTACTTTACCTCCTTACCTCCTATTTAGGATTTTAGGAAACTGTGGGTAAGCTTCTTAGAGAAGCAAGATGGAAACAGAATGAGGACATTGAGTTTGCATATGTTAGACAAGAACAGGTGTTCTGTGGCTTTTGTAGTTAGATGAGGGAGAAATTAGAATGTGTACCCTCATGATAACTACTCTTTATCTTTCTTCAGGGCTCTGAAATGACAGATGTGGCCAGCAGGGAATTCCAGAGCCAGGCCCAGGAGCGGCTGGGGCACTACTTGTTAGGGAGGGCCCTAGAAGAGCAAGCCCAGCAGCAAAGGGAGGCTTTGCAAGCTCAGATCAGCACCAATGTTGAGCAGCTGATGAATAAGTGCTGAATTCCACGTGTAATTTTCTCTAGTCAACAGATTCTCTAGGACTTGTCAGGTAAAATCATAGAGGACCGTTTTCTAATTACGTGTCCAGCCCAGTCACCTCACTTCAACAATGAACAGGAACTTAGAACAGTACCTTCAGGAAGGAAGATGCCGTTCCCTCAGTCCCTCTCTATTCCTTGCCTCCTGTTCCTTCAGGATATCACAGTCCTTTCTGTCTTAGACATACTGATGCCTGTTGACTCTTTTAGTATAGCCTTTCTTTGAGTAGTGAATAATGTTAATAATAACATCATGTTGAATTTATTAGCACTTTGTGGCTGTAGAGCCACATTTACATGCATCTTCTCATTTGATGACCGTGATGGCCCTGTTTGAGTAACAGCACAAATGACCTTTTTGGTGAGTGATGTTTCAACCCGATTCTAGGGACCTTGCTTTTGACATGTATGGTGGAAAGGTCCATTCACTACTGTTTAATACCGCTTTCTTTCTCTTTTGGCATACTGGGATTGAGGTTATCACAGTATAGGTTGTGTTTTCCTTTTGAGTGCTTACTGTTCTCAAAAGAAATCAGCTTTTTGAAAAATTTGCACAATTCTATAATCCTTCTTACTAGGGCCTAGGTCATTTAAGTAGACTATTCTTTTTTCAAAATGATAGCATGAAACCATAACACACACACACCCATATGCATACATAAATACATACACACATACATACATATGTGTGTGTGTATTCATAAAATCTCTTTTGAAGAAGCAGTTATCACCCATAGGTGAGAGCGGTGGCCACTTGTTACTTTGTTGTGGTCTGCATAGAATTCAGATCATTGTTCTCCCAGCTTCTTTGTTGGTGGGAAGAGGATTCTTGGAGATGCATAGATTTGGAGCATAAAGGTACAGTAGAGTCCATATAGTTCAGTTGAGGTTTGGAGAGTGAGGTAAGTGACTTGCCCAGAGAAACACACAGAAGGAGTCCAAGGCAGTATCTGAGGTCTTAACTGCTGTATTGTGTGCCTCTCTTCTCTTATTCCAGGTGTCCCACATCTGAGGGAGGCTACAGGACAGGAGCCAGAACTCTTCATAAGCAGGTCTCGTCCTGTGGCCGCCAGAGCCAAGCAAGCCCATCTTGCTACACTACTAGAAAGACAAGCACCTTGGTGGAAGAAACTTGGGGATGAGGTTGAGGATGAAGCAGTTATCCCAGAGGAGGCTCTCAATATAGATTTTGGAACGTTATTTATTGGTGGAAGGAAATCTCCTTAGAAACTTAGCCTGGGCAGCAGTCTTAGAGGCATCACATTATCAGGGCAGTATTCTAGTTAGGGCTACGAGTCATCACTACTGGATTCGCCAAGAGATTTGGGGCTCCATGGTCTTGCTTCCCTGCTCCCCTTAAACAAGTCTGGTTACATATTTTAGGGGATAGGTAATTTCTGCCTCTAGCCCCCTTTATCTTCTCCCTTTTCATTTCATTTCTACATCATGAATACCAGGATGACTTGGAACTTTTGCTGTGGAATGAAACACAGATTGATGGTATGTGTGCAGGGCAGGGCAACGGTTTTTTTAGGATTATACTTTTTTAGTAATTGTTCTGAAGGAGTTGCCATATCAGTCATTTTTCAGTTCTGTTATTTGGAATTCCTAGTTTTGCATTAAAGATAGACATTTAGGGAACAAACTAGTTTTCTAAATTTTTGTAGAACAGCCACACTTTTTTTACATTTCTCATTTCTTTAAAATAGTTGCTTTTTTAAACTTAACAGAGTTCAGGACACATTGTAGACTCTCAGACCAAACTTTGATTGATGATAAATCTAGTACAATAGACAGTTATTTTCTCAGGCACACCCACAGTATGTATACATTTGAAAACCTGCTCTGGGAGACAGTTTGCAGTTCTCTTAGCCTATGCAAGGACCTGAATTCTTCTTGGCTTTCAGAAGAGGGTATGTGTGTGTGTGTGTCTGGGGGTGTGTGTTTGTGTGTGTCTGGGGGTGTGTGTTTGTGTCTGGGTGTGTGTGTGTGTATGTGTGTGTGTGTGTGTCTGGGGGGGTGTGTTTGTGTCTGGGTGTGTGTGTCTGAGTGTGTGTGTCTAGGTGTGTGTGTGTTTGTGTGTGTCTGGGGGTATGTGTGTGTGTCTGGGTGTATGTGTCTGGGTTTGCGTTTGTGTTTCTCTGGGTGTGTCTGGTTGTGTATCTGGGTGTCTCTGTGTCTGTGGTGAAACGACTTTAACACTTATTTTAAAAAATCCTTGGTGATATCACATATTAGATATATTAGGAAAACACTATACCCTCTTTTTAACCTGTGAGTTTTAGAAATCATGTTCCTATAATGTAAACGTTTGCCGCTAGATAACTTTGCATTTTTTTGGAAACTATAATTTATTGTAATAGAATGGATTGAGAATTAATAATTTATTTTTCTAAGAAAATAAACTATTTTTAAAATATGTAACTTAACTAATTCCTCCCTAAGTACCACGGTAGAAATATCATTTAGAGCAGTGGTGTCAAACTCATTTAGAAACAGATCCTTGCAGGCCACATATTGACTTAAAGAGTGACCATTATGTTGTACTGTATTTTTATTCAGTTAGTTAGTTAAACATTTCCCAGTTACACTTTAATCGGGTTCAGGCTAGACTTGGGTGTTTTGCAGGAAAAGCAGCCCGCTGGCCATGAGTTTGATATCCGATATAGATCCATTTAAATGTCCACCAACTCTGCCAATAGCTCTGAGATAGAAAGATAAATAAGACGTGATTCCTGCCCAAGAAACGTAAACTGTTCAAATATGATACATCAGACCGATGTCAGATCTGTGCTTAGAATGGGAGTACTTGGTTTTTCTAACTGTTTTACCTAAAATTCTCTGGTGTCCTCCTGAAGATAGACTACCTCTTACTTTAAAACTGTTTCCCTTCATCAGAATTCTTTAAGAACATTCATTTTGTCAGGAAGAACTGACCTGGGTCTTTCTGTGCCTCAGATCATCACAGCTTACGTTAGAGCTTAACTAAGAATTACAGTCTTTACTAAGAAGAGTTAAGTAGACACTTATAGCTATGATAGAAGGAAACCATGAAATCAGGTAAAACATTCTATAGGCTTTAATAATACAACAAGACTAAGAGTGGAGAGTAGTTTTACGATTCTGACTCCCCAAACAGGGGGGTAAGTTAAAAGGTGTTAAATGGTGAAAGGAGATTAAATTAATTGGTGATCCATAACAGGTAAGGGCCAGTAAGAAAGATTCTGAACTGTATCCTTGAATTTGTTTTCTTTAAAATCCTAGTCTTATGGGGTTTTTTCATGCTTTAATGTTTGTGCTTAGCTATTTTAATGAAGGATTTTATTTTTTATAATAAAAGCATAATTGAGTGACCATTTCACACCAAAAGGAAGCTTGATTCTCCAGACCATCATGCTGTAACCAAGACACCATTGCTTACCTTCAGACAGTGAATTTTAGCAAAATAACTAAAAGGAAATAAATTATTTCTTAGGTGCTGAGCTTTTAGCTGTAAATATTAACATGGCAGTACATCTAATTAATACTTTATGTTCCTTTTACCTGAAAAGTTCAAATTGAGGTGTAACTAGAAACTTTGCACACATCAGACATGGCCATGCCTTTCACAAATTTGACAGACTTGAAATAGGGTCATCACCAAACTGAAATGTGTCCCCAAAGATGAAGGACATAAGAAATAGCATTGTGAGGAGGCAGCAGAAGCTTCGGACAGAATAGTGCTATCGTGCTTGTTGTACATCACTGTGTATTCTTTAAATGTCCTCGTCCCTACACCCACATATTTTGCTGTAATAACATTTCTTAGCTTGGAGAAGATAAACAGCCAGATCAGATAAATAGAATCCAAGGTATTTGCACCAGTTACTTCATCTGTAAAATGGGGATAGTTAAAATAGCATCGACCATCCAAGGCTATTACAAGGACCAAGTAAAGTAACAATTGTAAGGTACTTAGCACAGCACCTGGTCCAAAGCAGGTGTTCTGTAAATGTGAGCTATTATTATCTTTTTATTAACTCCTCCTTAACTTTTTATTATATCCTAAGAATAATGTTTTCATTTTTTAAATTAAATTTTTTTTTGGAGGGGGGAAGACAGGGCAATTGGGGTTAAGGGACTTGCCCAAAGTCCCACAGCTGTTAAGTGTTGAGTGTCTGAGGTCACATTTGAACTCAGGTCTTCATGACTCCAGGGTCAGTGCCCACCTAGCCATCCCAGAATAAAGTTTTTAAAAGCACAAAATAAAATACATAGGACTACAAAGAAAATAAATTATATTGAAATGTTTGCCAAAAAAATTTTTTTTAAGTTCACAGAGCTCTGATTAAGAACTCCTGCCTTGGGTGGTAGGAGACAGCTCCTGTGTGAACTAGTAGAATAGAGCCTTCCTAAACTGAAAGACAAAGACTTGGCCAATCTCTGCTGCCTCTATCCCTAGGGTCCCTTTGCTGTGGAGTGGATTGAAACCCAGGCATGATGGCATAAGGGAAATCCCTAAAGAACCAAGGTAAGGTAGCACAACTATTTCATCTTCACCACACAATGAACCAGTGGGTGGTGTCTGAGGGGAGGTCTTTGGCAGTGGTGCCTGAGGGGAGGTCTTTGGCAGTGGTGTCTTAGTTCTTAGATTCTCCCTTTTACCAAGGGCAGAACAAAGAGAGTTTGCAGATGGTCCATGATTGTATATTAGACAGAGGCAGGGAGGAGGACACCATGATTAATAATAAAGATCCCTTATGTTTCTCAAGCTTTTGTCAGCTTTCAGCACTTAGACGTTCATCTTTTCTCCCCAGCTTTAAAACAGTCCTGTGTGGTAGGTAGGGCGGGCAATATTATACTCATAATACAGGTAAAGAGAGTAAGGCTCGGAGAGGTATTTCAGGGATTGAGATCTGTTTGTTTTGCACCTGACACCCATGCACACAGTGTGTCTGGCTGTTTTCCATTGGGGAGTGATTGGGTTTGACACATGAATGACAGAAAATGTCTTCTGAGATCTGTTGGGTCCCTGAAATGAAGAGGCCATATCACAGGAATATGACATAACAAAGCTAAGAAGCATTCTTTCCTCTGTACTCAGCATGTCAGGCTCTATTTAAAGTATTGGGCAGAGTTTTATTAGTAATTTTAAATGTCACATGGAAAAACTAGAGAGGATCCAGAGAGCAGGAAATTAGAAATGATGAAAAGACTGACAAATAAATCATGTCATGGGAGAAAAGGCTCTAGGAACTGAGATTGTTCAGCCTGAACTAAAAGGAAACTTGGTAAGGAAATAAGTGAGGGAATTACCAAGTGGTTTGGGGCAGTGAGGTGGCAAAGGGGATAAAGTACTGGGCCTGGAGTCAAGAAGACTCCTGTTCCTGACTTCAAATCTGGCCTCAGACACTTAGGAGCTATGTGACCCTGGGCAAGTCACTTAACCCTATTTGCTTCAGTTTCTTCATCTGTCAAATTATCTGGAGGAGGAAATGGCAAACCACTCTAGTATCTTTGCCAAGAATATCCCACATTGGGTCATGAAGAGTTGGGTAGGAGTGAAATGACTGAACAACAATTTGGTAGGTAAATTGGTAAGGGAATAATCTATTGTCAAATATAATATTTGAAGAATTATCATAAAGAGGACAGTGACCAGTTAGTTGTTCTTTCCAAACTCGAAGAATAGCAGCGTTTTTCTTTGAACTCTGGTGTTCTGATTCCTAATCTTTCCTTGTTTCATCACACCACACTACACTGCCTTAAAGCAGACATAAGAATTTCCCTAACTCTAAGAATGAATCAGTACTGAAAGGGACTACCTGGAGCACCTCTCTGATTCCTGTCCTCTAAAATTAGGGTAGGCAGCTATCTGTTTTGGATACTTTAAACAGTCTCTTGCTTGTAGGCAAGGAACTAGGCCAGGAGTTCTTACACAGTCCAGTTCATCTCAAGGATTCTTAGTCTCCACCACCAGCTGTGTGGCCTTGAATATAAACTCGATGTGCCATATAATGAAGAGTATCTTGGGTTAGTATGTTTGTGGAGAAAGAGAAAAAGAGCAAGACGTATTTCTCTCTGTTCTTCGTTATTTTTTCTATGTCCCACACAGACCTGAGTCATATTAAGTTAATAAACGGTACATTTATTTACTAATGAGAAAATGAATACTTTAAAGGGTTTAGTAAAAATAAGAATTTTGTGTAAATGTACAGTAATGTGTTTTGAGATCTGTGCTAAGACTGCAAATACTGCTTTTCAATTTAGTAGGACCTTTCAACCAGATTGTAACTTCTAGAGACCTTCAGGACCCTAAACCCTGCATGAGGCTGTTTGGGCCTTTGCCTTTAATTCTAAAAGCGTGCTTGTCCTTGAATTTCACAGAAATTCAAATGTTAGTGCTATTAAGGACCTCAGAGATCAGCTAATCTAACCTAGTTCATAGGAGCTCAAGGGGGTTAGATTCTCACTAGACTGTGAGCTACTTGAGGGTAGGGACTACCTTTTGCCTTCCTTTGTGTCCTTGGCACAGAGAAGATACTTGATAAATGTTTCTAGACTGGGCTCACAGCCAGAAAGAGAATTTGTTTGAATGCACTTCAGTTTCTAACAAACACTTCAGTCTTTGTACTACCCTTAAATTATCTTCCTATATTCTGAAATGCTTAGCAGTCCAACTCATTTCAGGGTTTTTTTTCTAGTCCTTTTCTCCTCCCTGAATCCTGCTCATGAGCATCTCAGTCTCCCAGTTGTAAACCTCTTCAACTTCCATAACTGATAATTCCACACTACTTAGCCATCTTCAGGGTGTCATACCTTATATTTCATTATCATTTCAAATGTACCGCTTCTGTGAGCTTCAGTAGTAAAATCTCATTCTCCTTCTGTCTTGGCCTCTGCGTTTCTAACTCTGAATTCTGTTGTTCTGGCTTCAGTGCTTCAGCCATAATCTGTATTTCAGTCCTTCTGCTCCTGCCAGTTTTTCCAGTCTATCACCTCCACTCTGGCCTCCCTTTTCTCCCTTCACAGTCTTGACAATCCATCTATGTGCTATTATCCACCCTTGAATCTTTTTTACCTTGTGCTTCCCCTGTTTATGTGCTGGCAGTCCTCAGGCCTGGATCACCTCCACTGTCTGCCTTCTCCACTAGTGTGGACAAGCGATAGAGGAAATTGTGCAGCAATTCCAAATGAGTCTGCTGTGTCTACATTATTACATTACCTTTACAGTCTCTGCTGGGCCCTCACTGAGTGTAGGCACTTCACAAATATTATTATCTCATTTAATCCTCACAAGACCCCTGGAAGGTAGTTCCAGCCCTTATTAGCCCCCTTTCTACAGTTGGGGAAACTGGAGTAGCCTGGAGTTAAGTGACTTTGCCCAGGGTCACACAGCTTGGGTGTGAGAGCAGATTTGAGTCTAGGATGACTGACTCCAGGCCCAGCTCTCTATCTGTTGTGCCACCTAGATGCCTCCGATATGACCGTGTCACTCCCCTCCTCAAAAACCTTCACTGGCTGCTTGTTGCTCCTAAGATAAAATGCAGACCTCTCAGCTTGCCCCTTTACAGCCTGCCACGTATTCTCATCTCTCTTTTTAAATGTATTGTTAGTTGTTTATTGCTATTTCCCCTTAGAACGTGGTCCTGGAATCAGGAAAATCCAAATTCAAATCCACTCTCTGACCTTCGCTATCTGTGTGCCCTTTGGCAAGTCTCTTAACCTCTGCCTGTCTCGGATTCCTTCTCAGTAAAATGGAGATCATAATGGCACTCACCTACCAGGGTTGTTGTGAGCACAAAATGAGAGAATGTTTTTGAAGTGCTTTGCAGATCATGAAATCATGACAGATGCTTCGTGCTTCAGCCAAACTGCACTGCCAGCCATTCCCTCTACTTGGCATTCCATGCCCTTCTTCTGTGAATTCACATAAGCACATGCTTGGGACACCCACCCTTCTCACCCCACTCGCTGGAATCTTCATCTTTCTTCCTTGATGTTCAGGCGCCATTTCCTCTTTGAAAGGCTTCCCTGATGGCCCTAGTTGTCAGTGTTCTGTCCCTTCTCCACTTACCCTCTATTTAATCACATGTGTAGATTTTGTGTACCTCCCCCCCCAGTAGACTGTAAGCTCCCTGAAGGCAAGCAGCTACTTTCGTTCTTGTAGCCCCTGTGCCTTTCACAGTGCTTTGCAGATAATAGATAGTAAAAATATTGTATTCATTTGAATTGGAGAAGACAGAATCCCGTTCCAACCATAAAAAAAATAATGACTATAAGAAAACATCTTTGCCAAGATACATACTCATGATACTATGCTGCCTCTCATGCTGACTCCCCTTTGGCAGGAATATGCAGTGCAAGAAAGGGAGGAATGCCGAATGAGGCTAGAAATTGGAGCTGTGGTTGGGTCAGGACAATGGCATAGAGGAATGTTCAGTGACACCCGCAGCACCTGCCAAGGGTGGTGATTCAATGACAGATTTATGGCCAAGTGCATTTTCGTCATTTGTAAAATGAGAGGACTGGACTAGATTAAGCATAGATTCCTTTCATTGGACATGACTTTATCTTGCTGTGGGACTTTTATCATACCGTAGGCCCTAAAGAAGGGGAAGCTTACTTGTGCACTGACCCTCTATGCCTCTGATGACTATTCTTTCTGTGTAGAGTGTGATGAACTGAGGTCCTGGCTTTTCCTTATGCTGGGAATGCACTCCTTCACTGCTTACCTCATACAGAATCCCCAACTTCCTTCAAAAATCAGCTCAAGTGCCACCTTCTGCAGGAGGCTTTTCCTGGTGACTCCAGCCACTATGGACTTCATACCTTGTATCTGCTCATTATATGTATTGTGCACACCTATTGTCTATCTCCTTAGAAGGTAAGCTTTTATTAGCTGCTAGGTGGTGTGGTGAATAGAGCACTGGGCCAGGACACAGGAGGATCTGAGTGCATATCCGGCCTCAGAAACTTAACACAAAATTAGCCGTGAGACCTTGGGCAAGTCACTTAACCCCAATTGCTCCACCTTCCCCCCTCCAAAAAAAAAAAACCCAGAAGGTAAACTTCTTCAGGGCAAAGGTGTTTTCCCTTTTTTGGAAGCACCCCTAATGATTGGCAAAAGTTCCTGGCATATGTTAAGTGTACAGTAAATACTTGTTGATTGGTTGATTGAAGGGAAAGGAGTGTCACAGACACACTGATCTACAGCACCATCCTGCATAGACAAAAGCTACTGGATTATAAGCTCTTTAAAGCCAGGAGCTGTGTTTTATTTTGTCTTTAAGAAATACTGACTCTAAGAGTTGGAAGGGACCCTAGATAACATTTAGTCAAACTGTACCTGAGTGAAAATCTCTTCCACATACTAACTGGTGCTAATCCAACCATTGGGACATTTTGGCAGCTAGGTAGATTGGTGGCGTGGTGGATAGTATATCTGGCCTGGAGTCTGAAAGACTCATCTTCTTGAGTTCAAATTTTGCCTCAGACACTTAGTAGCTACATGATCCTGGGCAAGTCACTTAAGCCTGTTTGCCCCAATTTCCTCATCTGTCAAATGAGCTGGAGAAGAAAATGGCAAACCACTTTAGTATCTTTGCCCAGAAAACCCCACATGAGATCACAGAGTCATATACAATTGAAAAATGACAAATTTTTCCCTTTGTTGTTATTCAGACATCTCTGTCGTATCTGACTCCTCAGTAACTCATTCTAGGGGTATAACCATATATTAACTCAATGGACTGACCCTTGAACTCTGTATTGTTACCTGGGCAATATATGTTCTTCATCCATTTTGTTTTTTCAATATGGATGTCTAAGCTGATTACTTTTCAATGACTAGAGATTTCATGTGAGAGGTTTTGTAGTTCTGCCAGAGACAGGGGCTTCCTAATTAAGGATAAGAAGCCTTTCCTTCACTGGAGACAGCATGATAATCACTGGTATTCATTACTATGGATCCCGATTTAAATCCCAGCACCATCATTTATCATCTGTGTGACCGAGGCTACTAGGTGGTCCAGTGGATAGAGTGCCAGGCCTGACTTCAAATCCATCCTCAGGCACTTTGTAGCTGTGTGAGACCCGTAAATCACTTAACCTCTGTTTGCCTGAGTGTTCTCAGTTATAAAGTGAGGATAACAACAGAACCCACTTTTCCTTGTAGGGTGCTTGGCACATAGCAGGAGCATATATTTCTATATAAATGCTCCTCCTTGGGCACTTTCATGCAGGCCACAGTCTCCTCATCTCTCTGTAAAAGGACTAGATGACCTCTGGGATCCCTTTTACCTCTAGATCAGCAGTTCTCAACCTGTGGGTTGTGTTCAGTTTAAATACATCCTGCATATGATATATTTACATTATCATTCATAACAGTAGCAAAATTATAGTTATGAAGTAGCAACGAAAGTAATTTTATGGTTGGGGGGTCACCACACCATGAGCAACTGTATTAAAGGGTCATGGCATGAGGAAGGTTGAGAACCACTGCTCTAGACTGTTGATCCAAAGATTTTTCTCATGTCAAAAAGCCCTAGCCCTGAATTCTTTCTGACCTTGCCAGTACTTTTATCAGGTTTGTGACTGTATAGCCAACTATCATTCCATTTGTAGGAGATGTGCTCCTTTTGCCTGATATATACGAGTCAGGGGCTGGCTTCTTCCCTACTCTAGTTACCCAGTGGTCCTTGCCACTAACATACGCCTCCTCTCTTCCTATCTTTCCTAGTATCCATTCTATTCCACGGATAAATTGCTTTCCAACTTCAACTTTCTTTTCAACTCTCATTCCAATTCGGCTTCTCACATCTGCTCTCTTTCTTGTAGACAGCCCCTCTGCCACCCCCTTCCCAAACAAATTATAAGTTCTGCTGTCTACTCATAAAAATCTGCTACTTTACAACCCCCTTCGTCCTGTGGGCAAATTACATCAGAAATTTACCCTCCGTCTACCTTCTCTGGAAAGAACACTGGACGTGGAGTGAGAAGATTCCATTTTGAGTGTATGGTGCTCAGGGATATCCCCTTAATGACACAATGGATCAAAGTTAAAGTATGATTATAGTAAAGACCATTCCAAATAGGAGAGATGGGAAGTGACTGGGAGAAGGATCAGAGGAAAAAGAGGGTGATTTGGGGAAGGCAATATGGGGTAGACCATACATATGTCTTCCAGTACGAGGAGGCAGCACATGTTTGATTGTC